>VWYK01085484.1:32096-56772 GCA_013399775.1 Semnornis frantzii | reverse complement strand
ACTTACCTGGCGGCAGGAAACGGGCTAATTCCACCTCAGCTCCCCGCTGCTTTCGGGCCTTGCGTCCAGGGCCGCGCTTCTGCTTCTTGGTGGGGTCCAGCTTCCGCCCCATGGTGCCGCGGTACCCTCCGGCAGCAGCAGCAGGCTCACGGCCACACGTGGAAGCCTCAGCACCGCGCCGCGCCGGCCCCGCTCTCGGCTCCACCCCCTCGCCTCCGATCCCACCCTCCGAGCGTGCCCATTGGCTAACGCCGCCGCTGCCGCCACCTGAGTGGCCGCATCGGCAAACGCCAGACGCCTTGCGTGTGCGTAGCGGCGCTGCGCTAGTAGGCGGGGCCTCAGCGGAGCCAGCGCACGGCGGCTGGAAGCAGCTTGCCGGGGGCCAAACGGCAGACTGCAGCCCCGGACCCTGCCCGGATGTACGTGCGAGGAGAAAGCCGCTACTGGCAAGAGAACACCCCAGGGGCGAGGAAGTGAGAGCAGTCCATTATGAATAGGAGAGGGAAAGGTAAGGGGTTAACTAGCAACTGTGCCGTGGAAGAGAAGCAACAAAATAAAATACAAGGAAACTTTATTTTCAGTTTTACCAAGGTTTTGCTCTGGTAGGTTTGTTTTTGTTTATTATATTTTTTCTTGTTTTTTTTGTTTTGTTTTTTTGCCTTCAAGCCTTTATTAGTGGACACATCTAGTCAGTTTTCGTATTAAAAAGGATCTTGATGGAGGTAGCTTTGTCTCAAGTCCTGGCTTTTGCTTGGTCTTGCCTGCACACTCATCTCAGTAAACGAACTCAGACATAAAATAATAAAAACAGCCAACCAAAAAAATAAAACCTCAAACAAACCAAAAACAAAACCAGCCCAACAGAAAGAAAAAAACAACAAACAAAACCCCAAGCAACACGAAAAAAAAAAAAAAACAAGCCCTAAACCAAAACAAAACCTGGAATTCCAGGTGGAGGCAGCAAGCAACCATAGCCAGGTTTTCCATGTAACAGACATGGCGCTGGGGCCTCCAGTCACTATATACAGAGTCCATGATCCATCCCCCTCTCCTAAACACACTCCTCGCTCTAACAGGCTGGCTGCAGAGGAAGGAGTTTCTTCTCCTCCCAGAGACTTGTGTAGCAGCTTCCAGGAGGGAAACAGCACCCAGTCAGGAATGTCAGGCAGAGGGGTAGAGTGTGAAAGGGGTGGGGTGAGAGGGGGACAGGGGGTCACTTCAGCTTGGCCAAAAGGTCAACAGCACTGGGCCAGGGACTCACTGCTGCTGGGCCACCTGTAAGGTGAGAACAGATGATCTGAGAGTCAATGGCTGGTCAAGGGAGCCTGGCTTTCCCCAGAGAGCCTCCAGTCCTCCCCAACAGCTCTCTCACTGAGCTGAGAGGGTACGTACTTGCTGGGGAGGTGGGGGTGGGGGCTCGCTGCTGCGGTTGGCCAGCCGGCTGAGGATGTTGCGCTCTGACATCTGCAGACGCACTGCCACGGGAGGGATACGGGCAATGGTGGCAGGCAAACGAGTCACGTCTGCCTTCATGTCACTCAAAAGCTCCTCCAGCTGCTTCAGAACTGGAAGGGAAAGAGACATCTGTTCAGACGGGAAAAGGGGCAACCCCAGAGTGGGCAGAGATGCTAAACACCGGTCCCAGACCCTGCGTTACCTTTGTGCAGCACAGCATTGGCTGGTTTATTGCCAGCCATTGACTCCTTGGATAGGTGCTGATGGCTCTCAGCCAAGCATTCCACCTCTGCAAAACGTGTGTTCAGAGCCATAGATGGATGAGATGGGTCTTCTGACATGTTCAGATAGGCGGCTCGCCGCAGCTGCTCCTCAATCACCAGTGCTTGCTCCAGGAGCTGAAAGATGGGACAGCATTAAGGCTCCAGTCTCTCCTGATCGGTCCTCTCTTATGAGGTGAGATTGTGCAGCTGAACCCTTCAGCAGCTTCTGTTGATATTGCCCAAACCAATTAAGAGCTCCATTTAGCTAGGTCAGGTACACAAGAAACCCAGGCTGCAGCCAGTTTAATGAAAGACTGTGAAGATTCTCATAACCCCTCAGACCAACCTGTTTGTTAGCTTACTCTTCCTATTTCTGGAGCAATGGGGATAGAGCCTTCTCTTTGAACTCAAGCAAGAAACATCCCATGCTACTTATAGAAGAGTCCAAAAGCTGTTAGGCATGTCAGGGACTTTGGAGAAATGCATCAGCTAGCGTAGAACCGATCAGACTAAAACATTTTGCTCCAAGAGTTGAGAACCACATGGTTCCATGTCAGTCTTAAATCACTCTTGAAACTAAGCTATGGTCACTCCCAAACAGGCGGAGGCAGAGACTGAGGGCAACCCTTTCACCAATCCATACAGTGGTGCCCAGTTCTTAGGCACACTGGGCACAACGAGCAGAAGCTGTGGTGAAAACATCAACTTGAAGGTTTCTGCACACCAGTTGTTCAAACAAACATTTGGAAGGCATACATTGACCCAAGCTCCCCCTTTCTAGAGTAAGGGAAGAGCCTCCCCTGGAACTACTGCAACATCCTAGGATTTTTGCTCTTTCCCTCCTGCCCCCCTCTGAAAAAAAGTACTCCAGAAGCCTTCACCTTCTTAGTAGAAATTCAACCCATCAAGCTCCTCTTAAACAGTCCATCTGGCTGAAGAGAAATCCTTACCTTAAATCTCCTTGCCAAGAACTTATTCTTTATTTCCAGGAAGTTGCCCCTGTTCATCTCACCCTTGAAGGGTTCATTGAGGATGGCGTAACGTGGATCATTCTGAATATCCTGCCAACGGGCATAGCCATGACTGAGATGGGATGAGCTCAGGCAAACAAAGGCAGTGAGAACAAGGGAAGACACAGCCCAGGCAGATACAGTTCTCAGGAGGGGGATGGGAAAGAGGAGTGCAGAGAGGGCAGGAACAGGAGCCAAGGGAAAGGAATGAAAACTATGTCCTGCTAAGTCTTGACTATGCTGGCAGGAGACTCCTCCTCCCACCATGGCTTTCACTCTTGTGAAAGACAGCAAAGCATTTCCTCTTAATGTAGACCAGAGCCATGAGGACCACCTTCACTCTGATAGTTTAAGAGGAGAGAACTGGTTCATCAGGGTAAGGATACTTGATGATGCCAGCAAGGAGCCAGTAGTCATGACGTCGGTGCCAGATCTCATAGGTCTTCTTTGTGACAGTTGCAGCCCGCTCTTCATTCTGCCACAGTGAATGCAGTTCTGGAAAGGCAAGAGACACCAAAACCCTTGGAAGTTATTTCATGAGCACAAGCAGAAGCATACAAAAAAAAAAAAGTTCAAGTCCATAAATATTTCTCATACCAGTGAAGCCACCATCTGCTATGTTGAACATGAAGCGCTGCTTCACTGCTTTCTTGTGCCTTTCATCTGCTGACTCCTTCAGCATCTCTCCATTCTGCAGCATCACCACATCTCTCTTGTCATCCTCCTTTTTATCATCTGTGCGCACAGCCAATTATTAGAATGTGGCAGATACCAGTGCAAGTTGGACTCACAAGGAATCCTTGCAAGAGAGGGCTAAGGAGAATGGAATATGCTGACTTGCCTTTCTCATCCAGGGTGATTATAGCAGGTTCAGGGGGGTTCTCAGCTGGTGGCCTGTCTTCCACTTTCTCCAAGTCAGCTGCAGGAGAGAAGTGGAACACAATGTCCAAGGTTTTGTTCTGCAGCCTGTGAAAGCCAATACTGTTCCCTAACCTCCTGTTCAAAGTAATGGAGCACTGATTGTCTGCAGCATTTCCTTAAGATGAAGTGCTGAAGCAGAGAAGATGCAACATCACGAGAAGATCACTTGAAAGGGAGGGGGGTTCATTGCTCCTCAAGGTATTAAACAAATGCCCCAGAAATACCTTTGCTTTCCACTTCCATTGGCTCATCTGGTCTTTCCTTCACCTCTGGTTCCTCTACTTTCTTTTCGTCTGTTTCTGTGGAGTTGACTGGGGATTTTGCTTCTTGTGGTGATGTCTCCGCAGGCTGGGCACACTGCTGTGAGGGCAGAAATCAGTGAGAGGTGAGGTAAAGCACTGCAGTGAACAGGAGACAGTCACAGGAGTTTGGAGAGCAAAAATGCACAGAACTGTCAGACTGGTTCTAAGGACTCAAGAAGTATCTTTAAATATCATTCCAAGAACTCAGCTCTGTCTCAGCAGCTGAAGAGAACAGAATAGGCAGAAGCAGACACATCTGCAGGAAGTAAACAACCAATCTGTGCTGGTTTGAGGCTAACTGGCATATTTTAAATGGAAAAAATTGGATTGTAGGCTGTGAAAAGCAAACAATAGTGATGTCTGCTTCACTCACAGGCTTGCTGAGATGTACAAAAGGACGGACACAAACATGGGTAACAGAGTCTCTCTCTCTAGGAGCTGCTGTGTCTGCTGGCTTTCTGCTGTGTAACCCAACTAATCACTCTGCTTCTACCTCCCCTTGCCAATCCTCCAAACTACCCTGGCATAAGGTAGAGGGGTGGAAAGAAGGTGGAAGGGTGGTTGGGAGCCTCTCCTGGGGGGACTGATTCCTGGGAGGGGAATTGTGTTTCTCTATTACCTTTAACTTGTATATGTCTAACTATCTATGTCTGTTGTGTAAATATCTGCTTGTACATTGTGCTAAGCTGTAAATAGAGCTTCAGTCCTTAACTTCCAGCTGGCTGAGTCTAGTCTGGGTGGTTTTCATAGAGTTGGGGGGGCAAGTAACTCCCAAACCATCACACAATTCACCACTCACCTCCATAGGTACCTCTGTTTCAGCAGCAGAGGCACTGAGCTCTTTCTCGGGTTCAGATGACTCTCCCACCTCCTTCGCACTGGCTCCTTCTTCTGCTTTCACTCCTTCTTCTGTATATTCCACCCCGGAACCACACGGCAAAACAAAAGGAGGAAAGAAGCCATCGGTAAGATCTTCTCCTCACCATTACCAAGCAGGCATCTGCTTTGCTCCCACAGATTTGGCCCAACAAAGTGGGATGAACATCACTCAGCTGACCTGCTGGAGAGCAGCTCTAAAGAAAATGATCTTGGAGTGCTGGTGCACCACAAGTTCACCATGGGCCAGCAGTGTGCCCTCACAGCTGAGAGGGTCAGTGGCTTTCTGGGGTGCATTAAGAAGGCTGTGGCCAACAGGCCAAGTGAGGTTCTCCTCCTACTCTACTTTGCCCTGGTAAGGCCACACCTGGAGGATTGTGCCTATTTCTGGGCTCCATCAGTTCAAGAGAGACTGGAATCTACTGGAGGGAGCCCAACAAAGGGCTACAAAGATGCTGAAGGGACTGGAACATCCACTTTATGAGGAAAGGCTGAGAGAGCTGATGCTGTTCAGCCTGGAGGAGACTGAGGGGGATCTCATTCATGCTAATCAACATCTAAAGGACGAGTGTCAGGAAGATGGAGCCAGAGTCTTCTCAATGGTGTCCAGTGACAAGACAAGGGGCAATGGACACAAACAGGAACTCAAGAAGTTCCACAAACACAGGGAAAAAAAGTATCTTCCATTTGAGGGTAGCATAGCACCTGACCAGGCTGCCCAGAGAGGCTATGGAGTCTTGTCTCTGGAGGCTTTCCAAGCCCACCTCATCACGTTGTTGTGTGATTACTGTAGGTGATCCTGCTCTAGCAGGGGGGTTGGACTGGATCATTTTCAGAGATCACTTCCAACCCTAATGATTCTGTAACTCTGAAGATGGCCTCCCCTTTACTGCTCACTGCAAATGCTAGGCTTTTCTCACTGATGTCAGCTCAAGGAAAGCTGGTGTCCTCTCCTGCCTTTAAGGGCTTCCACACATCTTTGGTAGCCCTCCTAACACGAGAGGTAAGTTGATCTGTGTCCGCCCCAGAACCCCAGCACCACAGCTCTGGGTGAGGGGAAGAGCAAAGATGAGGGTCAGGACACAGGACTGTGCAAAGAGGGGAACTCTCACCAGGTGGAGGGACAGGGGCAGGTGTGTTTGGCTGTGTATCCCCTGGTGTTGAAGGGGTTGGAGTTTTAGGAGAGGGTGAGCTTGGCTGTGAAAGTTTCTTGTTCTCCTCTATCTCTGCCAGTTCTGGCATGCTCCAACGGCCATTCACGTGCTCAAATTCCTGCACCTACACAAGAGGGAGAAAAAGGCATCTGTTTGGAGGAGCGTTGCAAAGCTCACCTTCAACCCAGCAGACAGCCCACTCAACACAAGAAAAACGTGTGTGGAAGGAGAGGTATCTCAGTAGGTGAGGACCCTGGTGACCACAGGCTGTAGGGAGAGCAGAGGCTGCCTGCCTCTGCCTGGCACCCACCTTTTTGCGTATGAGCGACATGACCCCAATGCGAGTGAGAACGTGCTGCCGAGAGAGCCCTTCCCGTGGGACCCCATCTGCAAAGGTCTCTGCACCATCAGCTCCAGGCTCACACAAGTGGCGCATGAACAGCGAGACATAAGCCCTGCAGCAGTTAAGGGACAGATAATTAGAGTAGAAAATGGGTTAGCTGCAGACAGAATGGTTTGGGTTGGAAGAGACCTCCAAAAGGTCATCTGCAGTCAGCAGGGGCATTCTCCACTAGATGGGCTTGCTCACAGCCTTCTCCAGCCTGAGCTTGACTGTCTCCAGGGATGGGGCCTCAACCACCTCCCTGGGTAACATGCATTATTCAGAGCCCTTCCAACAAGTAAGGAAAATTACCCCAAGACCCCAACCCACAGAAACTAGGGTTCCAGCCTCTGTTGAGGGAGAATTTCCTGACGGAATTCCTACATACATAAAGGACTCAGTGCTAACTCAGTCTGGAGCCAGAGACAACCACAAGTCCAGAAAGGACTTGGGAAGAGTATTCTTTACATATTTCCATGACCTTGCCACCCTACAGGCATTTGCTTTTGGTGATTGATGAGTCAAGTCCCAAGAAGAGAATTAGGAACAACGCCCCCCTGGGTCTTCCAGCATATGCTTCACTCCCCCACAAAAGAATCAGGTTACACATTAAAGAAATGCAGCCTCCAAAGAAAGGCCAGAAAAGGACCAACTCTCATTTGTCCTCAAGATGTTGCCAGTCCTGCCTAATGCAGACTCACTTGAACTCTTTCTCTGACTTGCCACGGAGGTCCCGGACAAGCCACTGAGTGGTGAAGGCATCCTGAGGTGGCATTCCATAGCGCATGATGGCATTGAGGAAGGCTTTGCGCTGACGGGCATTGAAACCCAGCACCTGGAACAGAGAAGTCAGACAGCTATGGCAAGATCCACACAGACACAGCTAGGATGCCAACATCTACCCTGGTTCTACTTACTTCAATGTTTCCTCCTACACGGGCAAGTAAGGGTGGCAGAGGTTTATCCTTATCATTCCTCAGGCCTTTGCGGCTAGGCCGACGAGCTGCTGAAGAGAGAAACGCAACTGAGGAGGAGAGGCAACACACAGAACCTTCTTGTGTGACCACTGCCCTTGCAGAACAGCACCAGAGTGGATCGACCACCCAAATCAAGTCGTAGCTGTCCCACGCCCAAGACCTCTGGCTCCACTAGCGCTTACCTTCAGACCTCTCGTCAAAGTCCTCGTCTCCTTCTTCAGAAGCCACCGAGTAGTCTGACTGGTTATCTGACTGGTCATCCTGCCAGTCTGGAAGAACAGCAGCACGTGAGCCTGAGAGGCTACTCCATCACCTCCCAGCAGCCTGCGCTCACACCGACCCTCCCTCGCCTTGCTGGGGTGTGTACCTCTGTCCTCCTGCGAGCCGTCGTTGTAGTTCACTTGCTTGCGAATGCGCTTGCCCTTGCCCAGGTTCCTGGCCAGGTCCTCCTGCTGCTGTTCGTAGTGGTGCCGCAGCAGCTTCTCCCAGTAATCAGGATCCACCGACTCCTCCTGCTTAATGATCTCCCGCTCCACCTCCTCTTCCTCCTGCCAGAGAGGTAACAAACTTAGAGCCCTACACTCCAGATGCCAGCCCGAGCGCATACATGTCTGCTTGCCCCAGAAAGCATTGGAGCTCCATCTGCTTAATTGATCCTGCATCAGTCAGCAGATGACACTAGCTGACATCCATCTCACACTCACCCCCATCTCCTCTTCACGGACCACATACTGGGCCACCTTGAAGGAGCTGAGATACTCATTCATGCCCTGAAGTTCTGTATCTTCTGTTTCATCCTGGTTCCGATCCAAGAGGCGCTCGATTGCTTTGTCATCGTAGTGGATGACGCTGCTGTCTTCGCCTTCTTTGTTATCTCCTGAGGGAAGAGCAGAGGCACAGCTGCTGTGTGGATCTCAAGGGATTAGGAGAGGGAGTGCCACCCCAGATCCCTCTGTAGAGCTATAAGCAGCACTGTGCCTACGATCACTTGCTAAATAAGGATCCAGACCTTCCCACCTGCTTCGGTTCTACCCCCAGGCACTCACCCCCCTCAGTAGCCTCATCCTTGAAGAGCTCTTCAGTGCCAAATTTGAGAATATCATCAAGTTCCTGCTTGGACATGGAGCCTGTCTTGGAGCCCAACCCTGGTCTCACTACCAGATGAGTGAGCATCATTTTCTTCTTAGCCACCTGAGTGATACGCTCCTCCACTGAGGCCCTTGTCACAAAGCGGTAAATCATCACTTTCTTGTTCTGTCCAATTCTGTGTGCGCGACTGAAGGCCTAGAAGAGAGATGTGCTCAGAAAAGTCTGGAGCTACATGAGTAGTAGCCTGATACATCCCACCTACCTCCATAAGCTTCCCAGTTGCCTTGATGCGGGCTCTTAACATTTAGTGAAGGCTAGGCCCTGGAAGAACCCTCCACTACTTCACTTCCCATCTCTACCCATGCTCACTGCTCTAACATGCATGTTTCTAGAGGGGAAGTCTCACACTCCTTCACTCCTGATGATTTCATTTCTCCTCTTCCTCAGGATTACTCCACAGCAAGTGGTCTCCTTCAGACTCACCTGGATATCATTGTGGGGGTTCCAGTCTGAATCATAGATAATCACAGTATCTGCTGTAGCCAAGTTAATACCAAGACCTCCAGCTCGAGTTGAAAGCAAAAAGCAGAACTGCTGAGCACCAGGAGCTTTGGAAAAAAAAAAAAACCCACAACTATTTGAGGGAGAGTGCATTACTCAAACAGGGATTTTTGTATCTCATCCACATCACCCGAGGGGGGAAACGCTATTAAAGACTCCAGGAGAGCAACGAGTGGCTTGGGCTACACCAATCCCATGCAGAGTGCTAAGCACACATAAGGCCACAGCTTCCATTTGCAGGCAGGAGATCCCATACCATTGAAGCGATCGATGGCCTCCTGCCGCATGTTCCCTGTGATTCCACCATCAATTCGCTCATATTTGTACCCTTCGTGTTCCAAAAAGTCTTCCAGAAGGTCCAACATTTTAGTCATCTGCAGATCAGATCATCGCAAAAGGGTGAGGAGGGACAGGGGAATATCAGACTGACAGGCTCCTCTCTCAGAAAGTTCCCAGCCTTAAGTTTTTTTTCCCCCACCATGTACCTGAGAGAATATGAGTACCCTGTGACCTCCTTCCTTAAGGTTCTTCAACATCTTCTGGAGCAGTAACAGCTTTCCAGAGGCTCGAATCAAAGCACTCCCATCATACATACCATTTGGCATTTTGGGAGCTTCCTGAAAAGGAGGAGAGAAAGGAAGTAAGGGGTGAGGATGGAAATGGCTTGAAGAGACATAGCTCTATCACTAGACATCACTAGCTGTGCTCAGACACTGACTCAGGGCTGATCACTTAGCTTGGCGCAACCACACTGTGTAGCACTGCTCACACAAATATCAGACTCAGCCTGTGCCTCTTCTCTTGCAGTTTGACTTCTAGATGCCCGCCTCTCTCTTATTGACTTGGTCCCTATTCTTACTGTCTTCACCTGCTTGCCTGAGTCACAGGACAGCTCCCACCTGTCACAAAGATACTGGGAAAGGAAAGGGTCTACAGAACAGGATGAAAAACCATGAAAGCAGAAAGATGAAAGGGACCCTGTCCATGCCTTTGCTAAGGAGCTGTCTCCCTGGTAAGAGCCAGCAGGGAATCTGCTTACACAGAGTAAAGTGACTGCACATACCATAGCAGCCACAGGAAAGAGGTAGGGGTGGTTACAACACTTCTTCAGATCCATAACAACATTGAGCAAGGAGACTTGGTTACCACCACCCCGTGCATTCAGTGCCTCAAAGTTCCTTGTCAAAATGTATTTGTAATATTTCCTGGAAAGCAGAAAAAAAAAAGCCAGACTCAGACACCCTTCAGAGTCTCTAACACACTCCTGCTGAACTCTGCAGAGCTCCTGGCATTACCTGCCAGCTACCTAGGCTCTGCCAACAGCATTCACTATCTCTTTCTCCCTTGTATCAGAGCACAGGACTAGGCTTCCCCCCGCTAGAGGCAGCAGGAAATCTTCCTCCCATGCACTGTGTAGAAAGGCCTGTAGTGAGGAGAAGGCCGTTGCAGCATCCTCTTTGGAACAGTAAAACAGAGCAACAGTATCTCAACAGCAGGTGCTCTCTTCATCCTCCCACTCACTTCTGCATGGGGCTCAACTCCACTCTGACAATGAGTTCAGTCTTAGATGGCATATTCTTGAAAACATCAGCTTTGAGACGCCTCAGCATGTGTGGGCCAAGCATGTCATGCAGCTTCTTGATCTGATCTTCCTTGGCAATATCTGCAAACTCTTCTAGGAAGCCCTCCAAGTTACTGCAAAGAAAAAGACAGTCAGCAAAAGCCACCAAGGAAAAAGAGGGTGAAAAAAAACAACATCAGAATAAAAAAATATCAATGAAAGAGAGCAGAGTGACAAGACAGGCAAGGCTGACTTGCACTGCAAGACATACTGGAATCTCTCTGGTGTCAGAAAGTTCAGCAGGTGAAACAGTTCTTCCAGGTTATTCTGTAGGGGAGTTCCTGTAAGTAGCAGCTTGTGCTGGAGGGAGTAACCATTAAGCACACGGAAGAACTGGAAGGAAAGAACAAGGGAAGAAATGGTGGGGGAAAAAAAACACACCACCACCCACCCCAAATAGGTCAAAGGCTCATGAAGTCATACAGTGGTTTGGGTTGGAAGGGACTCCCAAAGGTCATCTAGTCCAGCCCCCCTGCAGTCAGCAGGGACATCCTCCACTAGAGCAGCTTGCTCACAGCTTTGTTCAGCCTGAGCTTGAAGATCCCCAAGGATGAGGCCTCAACTACTTTGCTGTGCAACCTGTTGCAGTGTTGCAGCACCCTCATGGTGCAGAACTTGTTCCTAACATCCAATCTAAATCTGCTCTTCTCTCATTTCAAACCATTGCCCCTCGTCCTGTCCCTGCAGGCCTTTGCCAACAGTCCCTCTGCAGCCTTCTTGTAGCCTCCTTCAGGTACTGGCAGGCTGCTCTATGGAGATCTCCCCAGCATCTTCTCTGGGCTGAACAACCCCAGCTCCCTCAAGCCTGTCCTTGTAGCAGAGGTGCTCCAGCCCCCCAGTCATTTCCATGGCCTCCTCTGCAGCCCTGGGCTTATCCAAAAATAAGGAAAAATTATCCTAGAAAAAAGTTGACACCAAGCTGGTGTTCAGTGTAGATCACACCAGCTGCTTGGGTAAGAGCTCCATACGCAGTTCACACTCCAGTCAGAGTCATCCAGACTGATCCCATTTGGTCAAGGCTCTGCACAGCTAAACCAGGACTACTGCGAATTCTACAAGCCACCAGGTGCTGGGAGGGATCCTTTGCTCTAAGTTACAGGCTCTTTTTGATCACAAATCATTTCCAGATTGCTTCACCTTTTTCCTGCTAAATCAGTGTTCCACATTCTCACAATTCCCCTGCGCTGAGAATTCTAGAAATAGCCAAGTCACTCTTCCTATTCCTATCAACCCTGGCAGCATTCCAGAGCTCTGAACAAGCAGAGGAGAAAGAGCTCAGGGTTTGGCTTTAAGGTAATTTGTGCTGGTTTTCACAACAATGAAGTAATTTCAGTCAGAGCAGCAAGCAGCTGAAGTACTGAACCAAAAAGCACAAGTGCCAGTTTGTGCTGGTGAGCATGGTACAATACAGCAGTGATTTACTTACCAGCCTGGCCATTCCTCTGCTTAATTTACACTTGGCACAATGCACAGTCAAACTGAGTAAGAGTAGCTCATACTAAATGGCAAACAGAAAAAACAAACCAAACCACAAAAGAAAGAACACCACCACCACCACTTATGTGTTAGTTATCAAACCAGAAGGATCTTTCTAGTTGCCTCCATGGGGATTTATCTTGCTACATAGGAAAAAAAAAAAATCCTCATACTTCTCTCAGTATTAAAGATGGAATTTACTGATTCTAGCTGCAGACAGAGAACCATAATCTGTCAAGAAGCATCTGACCTGTCTTTATAGATACACAGATTGCATTAGGTTGGAAGGGACCCTTGAAGGTCATCGTATCCAACCCTGCCACAGTCAGCAGGGACACCTCCAACTAGGGCAGGCTACCCAGGACAGCCAAACACCAGAAACTGTCCTTACAGCACAATAAAGTGCTCTAGATAAAGGTAGATTTCACAGCTTTAGTGAATAACCAACTGTAGCTATTAGTCACAATGCAACCCTGAGCCTTTACATCCTCTTTTCAGTTAATTAATCTTAATAGTAACCATTCATTAGTATTAGTACTTCACATAATTTCCACTTTCAGGAGGCTTAGGGCCTCCAATAAAAGATCTGGAAACTGGAGTCTAAGTATACAGCTATGATGTCTCAGAAAGATGCCCCAGGCCAAGATCCAAAAAGCTAAAGCCATTTAAACAAAAAGAGGGAAAATTAATACATAATTTTGTCTCCAAGAACCTCTAAAACCAGATTTCCAGTAATAATTGTTTTCAGCCTATGACAGAACCACAGATTCACAGAATGGTTTGGGTTGGAAGAGACCTCCAAAGGTTGTCTAAGTCCAACCCTCCCCTGCAGTTAGCAGGGACATTCTCCACTAGAGCAGCTTGCTCATAGCCTTGGCCAGCCTCACTTTGAGTACTCAGCTCCAGGGCTGGGGCCTCAACTACCTCCCTGGGCAAACTACTGCAGTGTTCCAGCACCCTCATGATAAAAAAACTTCTTCCTAACTGAACACAGACAAATGAAGCCAGAATTAAGGCACAAGAGATGAGGGAGGCTCTCAGTCAAGTCTACTGAGTTCAACCAAGCAAACTTAGCTAAAGATGCAAGCTCAGACAAAAGCAGCTCTTGCAGCATCTGCTCAGGCATTTTTGAACAACTCTTCCCACATCTCCACCTTTCTGTAACATCTAATCAGTTCTGCCACAAAGCTAGATGAATGGAAAAATCCTACTCTGAAAACAGGGGACTTTGGCTCATACAATTGAGTGGTAGGTGTTGGAAAGGATCTCTAAAGATCATCTTGTCTAACCTCCCAGCTAAAGCAGCATCACCTACATCATGCTGCCTAGGACTGAAATGTCCAGGCAGGTTTTCAAAGTGTCTGGAGAAGGAGACACTGCAACCTCTCTGGGCTGCCCATTCCAGTGCTCTAGCATCCTCAAAGCAATGATGGCCACACTCTTCTTAATGCACCCCAGAATACCATTGGTCTTCTTGATCATAAGGGCACATTGCTGGCTTTTGGTGGATTTGCCCACCAGCACTCCCAGGGCCTCCTCTGCAGAGTTGCTCTCCAGCAGCTCAGACCCTCACCTGTCCTGCTCCATGAGGTTGGTCCTCCCCAGGTGCAGGACCCTACACTTGCCCTTGCTGGACTTCACGAGAGTCCCCTCTGCCCAGCTCCCAGCCTGTCCTGAATGCCAGCACAGCTGACAGGGTGGAAGCCACTCCTCCCAGTCTGGTACCATCACAAACTGGCTGAGGCTCCACTCTGTGCCTTCAGCCAGGTCACTGATAAAGAACTGAGCAAAACTGATCCCAGTCCTGACCCCTAGGGAACATCACTGCCCACAGGCCTCCAACTAGACTCTGCACCATTGATCACAACTCTGAGCTCTGTCCTTCAGCCAGCTCTCAACCCACCTCATCATCCCCTCATCTGACCCACACTTCCTAAGCTGCCCTATGAAGATGTTACAGGAAACACTGTCAAGTGCCTCACCAAATTCAAGGCAGCCAACATTCACTGCTCTCCCATCATCCACCCAGCTGGTTGCACCATCACAGAAGGCTATAAGACTGATCAAGGTTGATTTCCCCTTTATGAATCCAATGTGGCTATTCTTAGTAATCCTTCTTTTCCTCCACATGCTTAGAGATGACCTCCAGAATGAATTGTTCCATCTCCTTTCCAGAGATGGAGATGAGGTTGACTGGGCTGTGACTTCCTGGTTTGCCAGATTTTTATGCTCAGCACACTGAACTTTTCCAGAAGGAGAGGCAGTGCACATCTCTAATCTGCTTTCAGAGAAGTCAGCTTGTGTTTGAAAGCAACAGTGACAGCCAGGTTTTCCTCTGTTCCAGCATATACCAATTGCCTATTCACCCACAGAGGAACTGACATAAGCAGTCACGTATGAAAGTGAAGTTGTTGCCAATGACAATCTTCATGTTCAGGTGCTTATTTTTGTTTGGTTTTTGGGTGTTTTTGGGGTTTTGGTGTGTTTATTTTTTAAATCAGAATTCTTTCAGTTGGAAAAGATCTTTAAGGATAGAGCCCAACGATTACCTAACTCTGCCAAGTTTAGTGCTAAACCACACCTCTGCACCCTCAGCACCACAACTCTGCCTCTCAAACACCTCCAGACATGGGGATTCAACCACCTCCCTGGGCAGCCTGTGCCAGTCTTTGAGAACCCTTTCAGTCAAGAAGTTTCTTCTAATAACCAACCTGAACCTCCCCTGGCACAGTCTGAGACCATTTTGTCTCATCCTGCCATTCGTTCCTAGGGCAAAGAGACCAACCCCCACCTAGCTCCAACCTCCTTTCAGGGAGCTGTAGAGAGCAATGAAGTCTCTCAACCTCCTTTTCTCCAGGCTAAACAATCCCAGTTCCCTCAGTGCTCCTCAGAGGACCTGTTCTTCAGGCCCTTCACCAGCTTTGTTGCCCTCCTCTGGGCCCACTCCAGGACCAAGTAACACAAATTTACTACTGAACAAAGGACTATATGTGGCAAACTGATAGCTACCTCACCTTCTGACCACTCTGTCCACTACCCCCTTCAATAAATGCCATGTCTATACAGCACCCATGGGTCTGTGTACCTTAGACTGGTTGTTCTTCAGCCTGTGAGCTTCATCCACTATGAGACAGGCCCAGTCAATAGAGCCTAGTATGGCCATATCAATGGTGATCAGTTCATAGGAGGTGAGCAGCACATGGAACTTCACAGCAGCCTCCTTCTGCAAAGAGAAAAGATGACTATGGGGACAATGGCCAAAAATAAATGTAGTGTTTCTCCCTCAAATTGTGTGGATGAGCCCTGGTCAAACAGTACATCAAAAGCTTTTTACACTCACAGCTTCTTATCACAAAGTAAAAATGCTACCCACACCATTTTAGCCTTTAGAATCACTTTTGAATCCTCTTCACACATGTCTCCCAACCCTGTTAGTACCTCCTTGCTTCTGGACAGGTCATAGGGTGCTGGTTGGAAAAGACCTTGAAGATGGGAGTCCAACCATTATCTAACTCTACGAAGCCTGGTGCTAAAACACATCCCTTAGCACCTCATCTCTGCCTGTTTTCAACACCTCCAGTGGCCAAATATTGTTCGGCCTGTAAACAGGAAAGTTTAGCAAGCAGAAAATACAAAACCCATTGAAGAGGCTCACTGGAGAAGAGCAGCTCAGATTTAAGTCTTGGTTGTTTATGGTGGAACTTTACTCTTAGTACTTAATGCAGCTTCATTTCAAGTGAAACAAGTTCACAATCAAAACTTTAGTAGCTCCCATCTTGCTTTTCCTCAGAAGACTAAATTCTACAAAACCTAGCACCCAAGTCAGGCTCTTCCTTGTCTGGACACAGAATCTAATTTATCAGGTTAAGCAGAAAAGACAGAGGGACTTGCCTACAGCCAGTATTATCTTAGTCAACTCTTTTTCCACTACTGAGTTACTTCAGACTAGGAGTGTTCATCCTCTCCTAGATCAGGTTGCTCAGAGCCTTGTCAAGCCTGACCTTGAATTTCTCCAGGGATGGGGCCTCAACCATCTCCCTGGGCAACCTGTTGCAGTGCTCCAGCACCCTCGTGATGCAGAACTTGTCCCTAATGCCCAATCTAAATCTGCTCTGCTCTCACTTCAAACCATCACCCTATGTCCTGTCCCTGCAGGCCTTTGCAAACAGTCCCTCTGCAGCCTTCTTTTAGCCCCCAAGAGCTCCCAGAGTGTGAAGCTCAGCTGCTGAAAGCCACCCTCAGTCAGTTGATGCTTCCATGCCAGCAGAGTTCTGTACCTTCATTCTGGATGCCTTCTTGCCTCCACGAATAGCATTATCCTCAAAGGTGAACTCATTCTCACGGATGATAGCTCTGCTGTCTTTGTCCCCAACATAGGTCACCACATACATGTCTGGGGCCCACATCTCAAACTCTCGTTCCCAGTTGATGATTGTGGACAGTGGAGCACTCACCAAGAAGGGACCCTTCGAGTGGCCCTATGAAGAGTTAAGCAAGAGCATTAGATGAAAGCAACCACAGGCAAAATCTACCTGGGTAGTGCTCTCTGAGCTCTTACCTCCTTGTATAAGGAATAGAGGAACACAGCTGTCTGCACAGTCTTTCCCAGACCCATCTCATCAGCCAGGATTGTGTCTGTGCCCTGGGCCCAGGAGAAGCGCAGCCAGTTCAGTCCCTCCAGCTGGTAGGGATGCAGGGTTCCCCCTGTCACATCCAGGTACTCTGGCTGCCGGTCGTATTTCACTGTTGGCTGCAGTGGAAAGGAGGAAGAGTTGAGACACTTCACCTTAGCCAGACAGCTACTGAGTCTACTTTCCCAGTCGCCCAAATATGCCCCAGCACAGATGAGACTCCACAGATGACGGCCGGGCTAGCACCAGACAAAATGCCCAAGTGGCCAAAAGGCAACTACCAAAAAGGAGGTTTTGTGGTTTGTTTGTTTTTTTTTTTAACCTCAAACCCTCTTACTAAGTGCCAGCCAATCTCTCATCCAACAGAAAGCAGCCCTTTGAAGGCTTTACCACCCATTCAATTTCAAGCCATACGCTCTTCACTCACCTATTTCCCTGCCCATGTCCCCAGAACGAACGACTGCATCGGAAGCAATAAACAGTGACTTACGTCCACCGTGGGAGTTTCAGGAGGCCTTTCCAGTTTCCGCATCTTCACTTTCTTTAGCTTCTTACCAGGCCTGCCCTCCTCACCTCTCATCAGCTCCCTGTGCAGAGACAGAATTTAAGGGCTTTTGGAACAGATCAAGGAGAAACTCTTGCAAAGAACAGAAGAGCAACAACCCAACTCAAACAAGCTCAAAGAACAGTGTTGGAACCTTCGTCAACAAGTGAAGAAGCACAAGGTCCCTGCACAGAAGAGTAAGGCATCAGTAGCAATGCTTCTTGGCCACCACCATGCAAGAGTCAAGCCAGTGCTAGAGGGTCCCTGCACAGAAGAGCAAGGCATCAGCAGCAATGCTTCTTGGCTACCACCAGGCAAGAGTCAAGCCAGTGCTAGAGGGTCCCTGCGCAGAAGTGCAAGGCATCAGTAGCAATGTTTCTTGGCCACCACCATGCAAGAGTCAAGCCAGTGCTAGAGGCTAACATACTCCTATGTTTTCTCTTGGTGGAGTGGAAAGAAACTCAACCTTCTAGATAGTTCTCTAACCTGTGGTTCCAGTAGGCTTGCTTGTAGAGGTCATAGTCTTGGATGTCCACATCTTCGCTTTCCCAGGATGCCTGGTCATAGGGTAGGTCTCTCCATTTTATCAAGTAGTGAACATTCCCCTTCTTATCCACACTGCAGAAGAAAGCAGGAAGTCCTAAGGCACGGTGAAATGACAGCATTCCCCCAGGCACATCAACAAGGGGAAAAGGAAAAGAGCCCTTCATGAAGCAACGGAAGAACAATGTTGGTCATGCAAACCACAGAAGCCCTACTGTTTGCCCCACTCACACTGCAGCTGAGCTCATCTGCTCTCCTTCAGCCCTGCTTAAGCTCTTAGCTGAAAATCCTCTTTGCCACCTCCCCTACCTATGGTTAAGGATCCTGTGGATCATCATCCACTCGGGCTTGATGCCGTATCGATAGAAGCGCTCCTCCATCTCCGCATACTTGGGGTCCTTGTTTTTCCTCTTGCGGCTTTTCTCCTCTTCCCCTCCAAAGTCCCCTGAGGGTGGCTCATCCATGTCATTTTTGCGTTGGTAGTTACGAAACATGACCTGGCAGTGCAGCTCCAGCTGCAGTTGGGAGAGAAGCAGTTAAGAGACGTTTTCCCCTTCGCCATCTGAAATATCTTCCACCAGCTACCCACCCTGGTGACTCAGAGCTCTCCACTCACCTGCAGCTCTGACACCCAGGAGCAGTGCCAGTAGGACATGCCCTGCCATTTGACAAAGAACTGCCGTTCAGGTCTGCCCTCCAGGGGTTTAGGGGGAGGAGCGTTGGGGTCTGCATCAGGTGGACGTGGTGGGGGGGGACCAACTGGGGGCTGGCCCCATTTCCAGATCAATATCTTCTGCACCTTGCCTTTCAAAGCTGGGCACTGAAAAGTTAAAGAGAGCTTGTTACATCAGAGCATACATTAACACCTGTGTGCTGAGGGGCAGAAACAGAGAGAGTGTTCTCCTTCTCACAGTTTGACTATGCATTTGCTGGTTTGGACTCAGAAGACTTTATCTTCTTACCTACATCATTTCTTTGAGATTTTTTTCCAGTTTGTTTTCGTTCCCCCCTCCCCCCCCTTAAGGCTTAGAAGACCCCAAACTGAAGTCAGTATCTCAATGTAGCTCAGATAGCAGCCACACCAATTCTGAAGTGCATGTAGAACTACAGAAACTGCTAGGCTTGAAAAGCCCAGCAGTGTAGCCAACCACTGGAAGTCTGTACAGTAAACACTTTGCTGTACAACTATCAGCTGGCAGACATGTCCTGAAACAGCTTTTTGTTGTTCATCATCTTAGGAGTCCTCAGCATCTAAGCACCTAACACCATTTATAACCCTTCACTTCAGGGACTTCTTGGAAAAGTGTTGAGACTTCTCCTAGAAAAGCATGAGAGGAGATGGAGTCTCCTGAGACCTAAGCATTTCTGGGAAAAAGTGATGCTCCAAAGGGATTAGGGCAATCATCTCTTGCAGCAATAGAACAGTACTGGTAGACACCCACAGTGCAGCGAGGACACAGCCACTCTCCATTGGGAATCTCTGGCAATGGGGGATTCAAACAGTGGATGTGATAGGATGAAGGACAGGCATCACAGCACAGCAGCTCTCCCCCGTCCTTGCAGACTCTACAGAACTCCATATGGTGGTCATCCTCTTCCTCAGCATCTCCAACAACATCCTCCAGAATTTCTTCACCTTCAGAGTTGTCCTCCTTTGCTTCCCACTGAATGCCCTCTTTTTCCTATAGGAGAAGGGAAATCAGAAACTCAAAATCAAGCATTTGAGATTTAATTACCAGAGAAGAGCAGCTCCAAGTCAGTTGATGTCCCTCTCTGTGACCTCTTGCACAGCTGAGAACCCAGGACTCACACAGTGTGGGCAGCTCCATTTGCCTTCTGGAGCTTTCTCCATGTCTGGGTCCAGGCAGACCATGTGGTAGGCACGAGGGCAGGTATCACACAGGATAATTTCTCCTCCCTGCTGGCACACCTCACAGTAGTCCTGGTGATCAGTCTCATAGCCATCCACAGCCACTGTAGAGTCCTCCTCACCTGCAGAGGGTGGTGAGGAGTTACAGCAGTCCAAGCCACAGGTACAGGTTTCCTACAGCAAGGAAGGGTCCTCTCCAAAGTCTATGTTGTAACATAGAGATCCAGAATCCAACACTCTTGCTCTGTGTAAGTAAAAGAGCAAGGAGCAAGATCTGGCACAGAAGGAAAACAAGCCCCTTTGTGCCTCCTTCCACCACTTAAAGGTGTAGCTGAGGCCAGAACTCAGCACTGCCTGTTCCCCTAGCTAGGCCAGAAAGAATTCCTGAAAATATTGTCCTTATTAAACACAGAATCAGGCCCTTCCTTCACAAACAACTCTTCTCCCTCCAGTACACTGTTAAATACCCACATGCTCCACAGGCACTGACCTTTCTACACCCTGAGTTGTGCCTCTGTCTCTAACTGACAGCAAGCATTGATACCTTTCTTTTTCTTTTTCCCAGCTTTGAGTTTCTTGCGACTGCGGCTACTACGGCTTGTAGACCCATCTGAGACAGAGTAGCTGTTGATGCTGGCATCGTCAAAGTCTGACTCCACATCCAGATCATCATCTTCGCTCTGAGGTAGACAAGGAAAAGCAGCTGCTCAGACACACAGGCTGGGGGCAGCATGCAGACGTGTCCCAGCATTTCTGGCACACCAGCACCTCCTCGTAAGCCAGGGAAGCAGCATCACTTACTGATGATCTTTTACGCTTGGAACCAAAGCCTCCCAGTTTGATTTTCAAAGGTGCCACCTTCTTTGTTTTGGGTTTCTTGATGTCAGGGATACGAGGACTGGCCTTTGGCTTCCGCCGGGCATTGGGTCCTGGGAACAGAGGGGCCAGCAAGTCAGGAGGACTGCAGTCCTGACACCACTCACCCTGCACCATGCTGCCAGGTTCTCCATCTTACCTTTGCCCTCCTTCGTCTTGGCCTTCCTGAGCGGCACTTCCACAGGAGGCTGTGGCAGGACAGCATCCACATTTGTCACCATACTCTCCACTACTGCAACAGCTGCAGCCGCAGCAGCTGCCACTGATGCACCTGAACTTCCCTTGAAGGGGTTGTTGGTGCTAAACTCCCTCCATTTGGCTCCCAGAACCATCATCATCTTAGACACTGCTATCTTAGGGTTCTTGGCTGCAATAAGTGGCCTGCAGACAATTAAGAGAGAGTTATCAAACCACCCTTAACGAGAACTCATTTTTCCCCACTGCCACCCCCATCAGCACCTCCATCTCAAACTGCATTCCTTACTAATCTCTGATCTCAACAGCCAGTGAATCTCTCCACTCCCATCCTGTACTCTTCCTGGAGAATGCAAATGCTCAGGGGCTTGGAAAGTGAAATGGAATTTAGCACAGGGGGGAAGAGGACTGGAACTAAGGACTTGCATCATCTCCATCACTGAAAACAAAGAGATGCTTCTGAACTGTTTTGCTTTGTTTTTTGTTAGTGTCTCTAAAATGCCTTGAGGTTCCCAAACACAGAACCTGGTCCCCATCCCATCTCTATTTTTGCTTCAGAGACCTTCCAAGTGCAGGCTTGCAGTTCACCTGACAAACTGGCTGAAAGCTTTGTAGTTGGTTAGAGTGCGATAATCCTCCTCCGTGAAGATATGATCAATGTCCTCCATGCCCCAGTCTTCCAGGAGCTGAGCAGATGATTTTGGCTCCTGTGCAAAAAGAATTGCAGCAACCCTGAGAAAAAGCTCTAGGAAAGAGCAGAACCTCCACACATCTACACATGATCCAATGGGTCATGACTGGGAGGTTTTTTTTTGAGGAATTAATTCCTGCCTCAGCAGAACATCAGTGGAGAAGGGAAGAGTGTTTGAGTTCAATAGACATGCTGTGTGTTTAAGGAAGAAGAGGGGAAGGAATGAAAGATAGGAAAACAATCAAGTCAAGCAGGTCTAATGGAAGAAGAAAGGCAAAACAGCTCCAACTTCATGTGCCATCACAAATGAAGACCACAACGATCCCCAAAATCAGATAAATGGAAACGAGAAGCAAGCAGTTAGTCAGCAGGGTAGCTTCTCACCTTTGAGTCATCATCTTCTTCCTCTTCTTCCTCCTCCTCCTTGCGCTTGGCTTTGTTTTTCTTTTCCTTCTTGGGCCCTAATTTCTTCTTTTTCTTTTTCCCTGGGGTGTAGTCACTGCCCTCACTGTCAGAACGCAGAACCTCCTCTTCTTCCTCGACAAACTCATTCCCTTCACCAGAGCTGTCACCCAGCTGGGGAGGGAAGGAGAGAGAAGATCAGGCAGTTGTGAGAAAATGCCCTGGATAAGCACTAACCACCACTCTTCCCAAGCTTGTATGAATCCAATGCCACAAGCCAACAGCAGCTGTAAGCACCCTCACCCCATGTATCCGTATTTTAGAGTGTGGCCTTAGGCATCCTTTCCCTTACCTCCTTCTTCTGACGCTTGCTGAGCTTGGGCACTTTGGGTTCCTTTAGTTTCTTGGGCTTCTTCTTCTTCTTGATTTTGGGGGTGTCAGCCTCTGACAGAAGCTCTTCTTCCGGCTCTTCTTCAGGCTCTGGAGGGGAAGAGCCAACATGTCTCATTCAAACCCTATCTGTGCACAACAGCACAGCCCCCTTCTCACAGCCACCACTCAACTTGCAAACATTTCTACATTTATAAGTGTGTAGCAAGAAGCAGACAGCTGCTTACTGTTACTGATCACACAGATATAGGAAATCATTGATGCTGCACAATTGTCCCTCTGCTCCCCACTCCCATTTCCACAACATTCCTTCTGCACGCAGGAATCTATCACAACCCAAAAAGAACAGGCAAGAGCACAGAATAAATGCCCACATATCTAAGAGGAACTATACTAGGAGTGCATTTGGGAACCTGTCTAGGATGCTGTTTCAGTCCTCGGGTCTCCAGAAAACAAACCCGCAACTAACCGAGCAATGCAGAGCATCCCCCACCCGTATGCAAAGCACGACCCAGCGACTCGTCTTCCTCCACGGCGAAGTTGTTACTCAGTAACTCTTTCCCTCTGAATTTGGCATCACCTTCCCCCGAGCCCTTCCCTCTGCACCAACCGGCAGCAAGCCGCCTGCCCCCCCAGCGGAAGACATGCCAGCTCCTCGCCGCCGCCTGCTGCCATCTGCGCAGCGCTCCCCTCGCCCGGGGGACAGGGGCAGGCAGCCAGCGCCAGCCCTTCCTCGCCTTTGTGGCAGGCTGCAGGAGCAGCTCGGACAGCCGCCCTCCGCCGCCCCGCCCACCGCACACTCTCCTCCTGCCTCCAAGGGAAAATGGCCTCCTGACCACAGGAGCTGGCCAGGACGGAAGAAACCACAGGTCACAGCAGCCACGGCAGCCGCGGGTGCAATAGCACAAGCTGAGCTCTCAGCACCTAGGGTCCCGCACCTGGTCCCTGCCACATTCCTCAGCGAGGTACACCTCTTCACCCCCAACAGGGATCCCACTTCCTCTTCTCCCTCGAGTTCTGATTTAAAGCCTCTAGTCCCCCATCGCCTCCAACGGTATCACCTACAGCCCTCCAGTTTGCAGTGATTTTAAACCTTCTTTAAGCAGAGGTTCTTCTGACAAGGCTTACTGACAGTCCTCTTCTGCCTAAGACATCAGAGGTGCCAGAAAACCCTGGAGGCAATACTCCAAAAAGGCCAAACAAAACCAGAGAGTCCACGATAGATCTCTTATTGGACACTACAACACTACACCAGGAGTTAGTAGGAAAGCTCAAACTTCTCTGACAATCCAGCACGTTATTGCTTTTCACATGGAAACACAGAATCCAGGTGTAGGTCCACAGAGCATCGGCAGCAACAACAAACCGTTGCTAATCAAAAGAGCGCTCAGAGCTCTGGCTCGAGTCTCCTGTTGCTAATGAGGATACAGACACGAGGTAAAGAGGTGAGGTACAAAAACTACGAGAAAAGCAAAGGTAAGCAGACAGCATGGAGGAAGAACCAGAAGAAACCTCAATAATCGGGTGTGGTGATGAATGAAAGTGGGTCACGCAACAGCCCAGGGCAGTTTGCTCTGGACGTCAGCCGGTCTGAGTTCCCAGGCACCCTGCCTTCCACATACAGCCCCCTCCTTCTCACCTCCCCATTCACAAAGCACGGTACTCGCAGGCGTTCTGGTACCCTGGCAGAGGTGGAGGCTCTGCCTCCAACCTTTGCACCTCCTCAAAGCACAGGCACTGACAACCTAGAATGCCTCAGAACGAAGTCAGCTCCCCCTGACACAAAGCCTCGCACTCTGAAGTCAGGCTAGGACTCGAGTATCAACAACAAAACCATACATGTAGTAGAAAAACACCCCACACAACAAAACCCATTCCATCACGTACTACACATTGAGTCCGAGTCCAGCATCCCCCCCGTTCTGCATGCATGCCCTGCAAGCTCTCCATACCAGGGTGCTGGGGTATAGCGTTGTTCAACAGGATCTCCATCTCATCATCATCGCTGCCTCCCGAGCATGGTGACGGAGACCCGATGCCCGATGCCATGTCCTCCAAACTGGGGGAGGCCTGGGCTTTTACGGGGTGTTTTCTTCTCACCAGCCAAGCCAGTACTTCATCAAATAGAAAAAGAGAAAGTTATAGCAGACTCAAACTCCGTTTTTCCAAGCAATAGTGCTACCAAGAGGAGAAAGCTTGACAGCAACTCTACTGGATTTTGAGCCCATGGATAATAGGATCACTGGCAGCAAGTACAAGCACTAGAGTTGTGATGAAGCAGGTTTTGAAGACACTAGATGAACTGAGTAAGCAGCTGTCCTACGGGAAAATTCTCCGCTCCGCTGCAGCCAGCTGCCCTTGGTTATTTCTACCTTGGGCTGGGAGAAGGTTGGCGAGGCAGGGAAGGCAGCTGAGCTTTCCGTGGCACGGTCGGGCCAGCCGGAAGG
>VWYK01085484.1:1531-15623 GCA_013399775.1 Semnornis frantzii | reverse complement strand
CGGCAGCAGGCTGGGAGCCGCTCCCGCCCCGGGGCGGGCCTGCCGCTTGCCTCGCCCGCCTGGCACCGTCGTCGGGTTCGGTGCTCCTCTTTGTGTCCTCCCGCGAAGGCTCCGCGCCCGCGTCCGTGCCGAAGGGCTTGTCGCTGCCGGCACAGAATCACGGAACGCTGCGGTCCGGAGGGGAGCTCCGGAGGTCGTCCGATCCGAGCCCCTGCTGAAACGGGGCCACCCGCGGCGGGCTGCCCGGGACTGCGATACCCAGGCAGGGTCTGGAAGCCTCCAGAGGAGGCTCCGCAGCCTCTCTGGGCAGCCTGGGCCGGTGCTCTGCCACCCTCAAAGCAAAGAAGTGTCTTAAGCGAAGTCTCCGGTGTTCTAGTTTCTGCCCGTTGCTCCGTGTCTTGTCATTTGGCCTCACTGTAAGAGCCCAGCCTCATCTTCATGACCTCCACCCTCCATGCATTTGTAAGACCCACTCTGCACCTCCTCTTTGCCAAGCTAAACAGCCCCAGGTCCCTCAGCCTCTGCTCACCAAAGAGATTCTCTAACTCCCCACACCATCTCTGTGGCACTCCACTGCACTCTGTGTCAGTTCCCTGTCCCTCTTGAACTGAGGAGCTTCTTGAACTGGGCATGATAATCCAGATGATGCCTCAGCAAAGCAGAGCAGAGCAGTGTCGAAGTGGGGGAGAACTTCCCCTGACCTGCTTGCTACATTTTGCATCCCAGAATACCTTTGGTCCTCTTGGCCACGAGGGCACATTGATGGCTCATGGTGAACTTGTTTGCCTGACACTGGAGTCGAAGAACATCTTAAACATCCTTGTGTACAAAGAGAGGCATTTCTTGAACCAGCACCAGGCTCCGTGGGGGTTATTCCCAAAGCCAAGGAGCACCAGTGAAGAGGTTTCATGGCTCTGAGTTGTCATCCCTACCTAGTACCATTATTCCTCCTACCTATTACGTATTCATAGAGTAGGACTCAGCAAAATATTTGCCCATCTGTGCCTGCACAAGTGGTCTGGGGTCTCCCAAACCCCCTCCTCAAATTCCCTTTTATGGCAGCAAGGACACTTTCTCATACTGGTAGCATAAATTCTTTCTTACCTGTATTTAGTTTACACACTGGAGCTCTCTCTGTTGATAAGGAATCATAGAATCAGTCAGGTTTGGAAGGGATCACAAGGATCATCCAGTCCCAACCCCCCTGCCATGCGCAGGGCCACCCTACAGTAGATCAGGCTGCCCACAGCCTCATCCAGCCTGACCTTAAAAACCTCCAGGCATGGGGCCTCAACCACCTCCCTGGGCAACCCATGCCAGGCTCTCACCACTCTCATGCTCAACAACTTCCTCCTCACCTCCAGGCTGAATCTCTCCACCTCCAGCTTTGCTCCATTCCCCCCAGTCCTGTTACTACCTGAGAGCCTAAAAAGTCCCTCCCCAGCTTTTTTGTAGCCCACTNGGCTGCTCTCCAGCCAGGCACTGCCCAGCCTGGATTGGTGCTTGGGATTGCCTTGATCCAGCCTGTCCAGGTCCCTCTGGATGCCATCCCTGCCCTCCAGCTGTCTGCTGCACCACACAGCTTGGTGTGCTCAGCAAACTTGCTGAGGCTGCACTCAATGCCTCTGTCCATGGCACCGAAGGGAAAAGCTCAAAACCAACTCCTGGCTAAAGAATATCTCTTGGGGCGAACCCAACATATTCCAAAACAGGTAGTGAAATGTCAGAAATTAACTGATGTGTCTAGAAACTCAGAGTTCTTTAAAAAAATAAGAGGAAAGGCGATGAAAAAACTAAAGCCTGGGCTTTTCAAAATGTGAGCTTAGGGTAATCTTAAGGCTGGCTTAAGGCCTGATCTTTAAGGTGGCACACCAGCACTCCCAGGGCTCCTCTGCAGAGCTGCTCTCCAGCAGCTCAGACCCTCGCCTGTCCTGGGCCATGAGGTTGGTCCTCCCCAGGTGCAGGACCCTACATTTGCCCTTGCTGGACTTCACGAGAGTCCCCTCTGCCCAGCTCCCAGCCTGTCCTGAATGCCAGCACAGCTGACAGGGTGGCAGCCACTCCTCCCATTTTGGTACCATCACAAACTGGCTGAGGCTCCACTCTGTGCCTTCAGCCAGGTCGCTGATAAAGAACTGAGCGAAACTGATCCCAGTCCTGACCCCTGGGGTGCATCACTGCCCACAGGCCTCCAACTAGACCCTGCACAGTTGACCACAACTCTGAGTTCTGTCCTTCAGCCAGCTCTCAAGCCTGCTCATTGTTCACTCCTCTGACCCACATTTCCTAAGCTCACATCACATAGGTGTGAGTTTAGGGTTGGAAATTCTTTTGTTGTTTCAGAGTAACAAAACAACCAACCAACCCAAACGGGAAAGCAAACCAAAATGGTTGGTCACTAGGGACTGTTTTTGACACAAAGCATCCCTTTTGCTGAAAGCAGCCCTGTCGTTTCATCTGGCCTTGGCTCCATCAGCCTTGGTATGAAAGAATAAGAGATTGAGAGCTTGCAGGTATTCCTCTGAATCGGGGACAAGCTGTTCCAGGTGCCACACTGTGCTGAGGGTTTGATCCTGTCATCTGAGCCCATTCCTGACACAGTGACAGGTTGCTTTATAGCTCAGCAATGTCTCTGCTGGCTTTCTCTTTTATTTTTTTTTTCTCCCCCCTTTTTATTTTTTTTTTTCCCCTACCTCCCCCCAGAAACAGACGAAGTCTTTCATCATCACTTTGTGGTGAAATGCTTTTCCCCTTCACCCGTGCTCTCCCAGAGAAAAGAACTTTCTTGTTCCTTTGTATTTCAGAGATTGAAGTGGAGAGTGCCTGCCTGCACCTCAGGGGGTCGTAGCTGCAGGGGCAGGGAGGTTTCACAGCTAGCAGGGCAGAATGGGTCTTTGGTGCCTTGTCGCTCTCTCAGCAAATTAGGTTAAAGTGGTGGTAGTGAGGTCTGGCTTTAGCACATCCCTGCTCTCACACATCCTCAAACAAAACCTGCAGCACAGCAGCCGCTCCAGTGACATTGTGCTGGGTTTGCTCTCACTGGGAGCCCTGTCTCGCTGCTCCAGGTGCTGTGCGAGCCAAGCGAAACGCGATCCACGCCCAAAGAGCTCTAAAAGCAGAGAGAGCAGATGCCATGGAAATGTAGGGAAAGGCGGGGAAACCCGGAGATGATTTTGGTCAGCAGGATGGGCGGTGGCATCAGTGCAGCAGCAGCCTGGCCTCTGCCGAGGCTCTGTTGCAGAACCGAGGAGCTGGGGAGACAAAGCTTCAAAGGCAGCTCATGAAAAGCAAAGCTTAGACTGACTGCTCTCAGCCACGGGATCAAGGACCGCAGCAGGAGGGCAGGCAGGGCACAAGAAGTGTAACCCAAGCAAGAACAATAAGGAAGAAGCTGAAAAAACCGCTTGGGATAGCAGCTGAGCGTTGAAGGCAGGAGGTCAGAGAATCACACAATGCTTTAGGTTGGAAGGACCTCTGGAGGACATCTGCGCCAAGTCCCAGCGACTGGAGGGGAGTGGAGAGGGGCCTGACCTGCCAGGTTCATAGCAGACACAGTTTAGGTTACTCAGGATATTTGTGATACAAACTATGGGTTTGTATCCTTACTGCAGAGGGGATTGGCCTAGATGACCTTCGGAGGTCCCTTCCAACCAATTCTGTGATAGCTCAAGTGGTGGGAGGCATACAGCCACTAGAATGTGACTGAAGGAATGCCAGCAGCAGTAAAAACAATTGGAAGATTCAGTCTGGCTTGTACTAAGGGTTTTGAAACATCTTTTCAAGCTGACTTACAGAACTCAGAACATCAATGGGTTTCTAGAAAGTGTAAAATGCACTGATGCTGATGATTAATACTCATAACCCTGTTTCCATACCATACAAATAAGGAACCATTTCCTAAAAAGACTGGCATGTCTCTTCTGGAAATCAAAAGACTTGAAACCATAGAATCAGAGAATCATTGTAGTTGTAAAAGACCTTGAAGATCATGGAGTCTAACCATTATCTGTCTATGAGTCTGGTGCTAAACCATCTCTGCCTCTTTTAAATACCTCCAGGCATGGAGATTCAACCACCTCCCTGGGCAGCCTGTGCCAGCCTTTGAGAACCTTTTCAGTCAAGAAGTTTCTTCTAATATCCAACCTGAACCTCCCCTGGTGCAACTTGAGGCCATTCCCTCTCATCCTATCGCTTGTTACTAGGGAGAAGAGGCCAACACACACCTGACTCCAGCCTCCTTTTGGGGTGTTGTAGAGAGTGAGGAGGTCTCCCAAGCCTCCTTTTCTGCACCCTCAATGATCTCTGTGTTCCTTCAGCTGCTCCTTACCAGACCTGTTCTCCAGACCCTCCACCAGCTTCTTTGCCCTTCTCCGGACCCACTGCAGTGCCTCAAAGTCTTTCTTGTAGTGAGGGCCCCAAAACTGAGCCCAGTCCTCAAGGAGTGGCCTCACCAGTGCTGAGTACAAGGGGACAAACACTGCCCTGCTCCTGCTGCTCACATCATTGCTGGTCCAGACCAGGATGCTGGTGACCTCCTTGGCCACCTGGGCACACATTGACTCATCTTCAGCCCCCGGGTCTCTCTCTGCTGGGCAGTTTTCAGCCACTTTGCCTCAAGTTTGGAGCGTTCATGAGGTTGTTGTGACCTGAGTGCAGGACCCAGCTGCTGGGCTTTTGGAATCCTAATGCATTTATGCATTTCTGCAGGTTCCCTCTCTGCTCCCTACAGAATAACCATTCTGTGCTCTTTTGGCATCTCCCTGACCTTTAACTTGTTTAGTCTTAATTAATGAGAGATTTGTTTAATGTTCCCATCTGCAAATGACACAAAGCTCAGGGAAGCAGAAAATCCTCTCTCTTATCCCTGCAGGGCACACTTAGCAAGAATGCCAAATCAAGAATTATCAGGTGAGGGTCAGTTAAAGAGTCGAAAAGACTTCGCTGAGCTTCTGTTCCTGTTTAACTTCTCTTTACTGGCATGCCATGGCTTCACTTTGTCCCTATTGTTTTAAACACAAGCTTTCAAGTGCTCCCATTTGGTAGCTGTTGGTACTGTTGGATGCCATCATACCCTAAGACCTTCAGCTTTGTTTGTCCAGCTCATTAAACAGAAGCTATAAAGCAAGATAGAGAGGGTGACTCACTGCACTGAGTCCAGGCATGTTCTCTGCTTTATCACCACATGATAGAATAAAACAAATCAGTCTATTAAGAGCAAAACCCACAGAAGCAGAAGACTCTGGCTAACACCATGCCAACAGTGTACACTTGCAGCCCAGAAGGCCAAAGGCAGCCTGGGCTGCATCAAAAGCAGAATGGCCAGAGATGGAGAGAGGTGATTCTGCCTCTCTGCTCTGCCCTGGGGAGACCTCACCTGCAGTGCTGTGTCCTGCTGTGGAGCCCTCAGCACATGAAGGACATGGACATGGTGGAGCTGTCCAGAGGAAGGTCACCAAGATGATCAGGGGCTGGAGCAGCTCTGCTCTGATGTCGGGCTGAGGGAGCTGGGGTTGTACAGCCTGCAGAAGAGGGCTCCAGGGGGACTTAACAGCAGCCTGCCAGGACCTGAAGGGGGCTACAAGAAGGCTGCAGAGGGACTGTTTGCAAAGGAATAGGATGAGGGACAATGGTTTGAAATGAGAGAAGAGCAGATTTAGATTGGGTGTTAGGAACAAGTTCTGCACCATGAGAGTGCTGCAACACTGCAGCAGGTTGCCCAGGGAGGTGGTTGACTGATTGCCCATCCCTGGAGATATTCAAGGTCAGGATCAACAACCTGATCTAGTGGAGGATGTCCCTGCTGACCTTTGGACGTACCTTCCTACCCAAACCATTCTATGATGAGTCTCTCTGGTAGACACAATAAAATATCCAAAGCCCCCTCCAGAATGCAGAGTGCTTAACTTTGACTGGAATGCTCACAAAATGAATCCAAACTGATACCATCTGAGAAAAAGGCTGGAAAGCTCAGAGGACAAACCACAACAGCCCACACTGGACTCACCATCACCTGTGCGTGTAGCGCTATATGAAAGCCTTCAGAAACTCCAAGATCTCTTCTGCTGCCTGTAGTATGACCCAGCAGCCCCCTTTTATTGCCCAAGTGGCTGAGGAGATTCATTAAAAGATCAGCTTTTCAGGTATTTATAATTTTGTCAAAATATTGGAGCTTAAATTTCCTCTGCTGGATGTGGAATATTAATAAAATGTTCCAGGTAAAAATAGCTCCACTATTTTCAGGGCTGAAGCTGTAAGCAGAGATGCTGTTTTCTGATGTTCTCTTTGAGANAACAGAAACATAGATAAGACACTCAGAGTCTGTCTCTCTAGCTGCTGGCTTGGTCTGGACCTCTCTGCTAACCTAACTAACCACTCTGCTTCTAACTCCTCTTACCCATCCTCCAAACTCACCTTGCACGTAAGGCAGACACTGGGATAAGAAAGAAGGTGGAAGGGTGGTTGGGAGCCCCTCCTGGGGACTCTGATTTCTGGGAGGGGAATTGTGCTTCTGTATTACCTTTAACTTGTATATTTCTCTAACTATCCATGTCTATTGTGTAAATATCTGCTTGTACATTGTGCTAAGCTGTAAATAGAGCTTCAGTCTTTAACTTCCAGCTGGCTGAGTCTAGTCTGGGTGATTTTATGAAGGGGGCGGGGGGGGCAGGGAACTCCCAAACCATCACAGTGCCACAGCAGGCTGAGGAATTATCCTTAGAGGTGCTCAGAAGACACCTGGGTGGGCAAGGCTCTGAGCAACCTGAACTCAGGGTCCCAAGTGCATCCTCTCAGTTCCTGTGTGAGCCTAGGCCCCGAACAGCTGAGGGCTGCCCTGTTCCTCTGGTGACTTTGGGCAGATAGTTCTGCTGGAGCCTCAGCTAGGGCTGCCCCAGGAGCTGCCTTTAAGCTGGTGCTCTTACCCTTGTCTCCTGCCTGAGCAGTTTCACCTGTGCCTGGCCATGCACTGTGTTGATCTAGACCCAAGGACAGGCTTGACCCGGTACCTGCCTGGTCATGATGGACTTGGCTGGATTTGCCAAAGTGTGGCTCACCCTTGGTTACTGGCTCCTGATCCTCATGCTGACTTCTCAGTTTAACTTTGGACCTGCCTTGTGACCACAGACTCATCTAATGATCTGGATTGACAGCTGAACCTGCCTGTCATCAGCCTACCTGCCCTGCTTGCCTTGTTCAGCTGTTTCCTCTTGCTCAGCTGCTTCCTCTTGCTGGCAAAGCCTCTTCCTCTGCCTGCCTTGGTACCATGCCTGGCTCTCCTCTGCCATTCCCCTGGGAAGGAGCCAGCCTTTGCTACTCCCAGCAACCTGGTATGATCACAGAGTTCTGTTAGAGACTTTCAGAAGCATCTTCCCACCCAAATCTTTCAGTGAGCTTATGACCATGCTCTAGCCAAGTTAAAAGGAAAGAAAAAAGATAACAACCAGCTGTCCTGGGCAGGGAAGAAAACCTAGCGGTGCTGGCATGGTGATGATGCCTTGGTGCATGGTGTGGGAGCTCTGGGGAAGGGAGAAAGGAGCAGGGGAACAGAGATGGGAAAGGAGTACAGCAAAGAGGGAGGCGGAGGAAGATGTGGAAATGGGGAGCAGTGCAGCTGCTGTAGTATCATTCTGCTCTCTCCTCAATCCCAGAACAAAAGGGTAACATCAGAGTGTAGCAGATGTGCACACAGCTCTGTTTCCCCTCCAGCAGCACCACGGTACAAATCCCCATGCCTGGAGGTGTTTCACAGAGGCAGAGATGCGGTGCTGAGGGATGTGGTTTAGCACCAGACTTGGTGGAGTTAGCGAAGGGTTGGACTTGACTCTTAAAGGTCTTTTCCAACCCAAACCATTCTGTGACTCTCTGCAAGGGTTCACATTCACATGGCAATCCTGAGTTTTCAAACCATGACCTACTGCCATACACAGACCAAGGCTGCTCTGCTAGGGCTGAGGAGGGGGACAGAGCTGTCCTGCCTAAGGCATGTGTCTCCCCAGGCAGCCTGTGACACAAAGATGTCTGTGTGGAGAGGCTCAACATCCTCTGCTGGTCTTCCTGAAGCTCTGCTTCTGCAACCACACATATTAAAAGAGAAGGTCATTGAGGTAGACTGGAAAGATGGATTTAAACCCCTGTGTCTCCCAAACTGTACTGTTAAGACAAACCAAAGCATTTATTCCCACAGCAGTCACAGAATCACAGAATCCCAGCATGGAGAGGGTTGGAAGAGACCTCTAAATTATCCACTTCAACCCCCCTGCCAAAGCAGGGTCACCCAGAATAGGTTGCCCAGGATCACAATGTCCAGGTGGGTTTGGAATGTCTCCAGAGGAGACTCCACAACCTCTCTGGGCAGCCTGCTCCAGGACTCTGGCACCCTCACAGGGAAAAAGTTTCTCCTTATGTTCCCATGGAACCTCCTCTGCTCCAGCTTGCACCCACTGCCCCTTGACCTGTCATTGGGCATTCCTGAGCAGAGCCTGGCTCTGTCCTCCTGACACTGCCCTGGGCGCCTTGATAAATGTGAGCAAGGTCTCCTCCAAGCTAAAGAGAGCCAGCTTCCCCAGCCTTTCCTCACAAGGGAGATATTAAAAAAATGACAAAGTTCCCCTCAGTTATCACCACTGAATTCACTCTGTCAGCAGTGGCTGCTGCAGCTTTGCTCTGGTTAGCATAAAATCTCAGAATGGCTCGGCTTGGAAGGGACCTCAGAGCTCATCTACTCTAACCTCCCCACCATGGGCAGGGACTCCTCTCAGCTAGACTCAGCTGCTCAAGGCCTCATCTTACCTGGCCTTGAATGCCTCCAGAGAGGAGGCAGCCACAACCTCCCTAGGCAACCTGTTCCAGAGTCTCACCACACTTGTACTGGAGAACTTCTTCCAAAGATCCAGTCTAACCCTGCTCTCCCTCAGCCTCAAACCATTCCCCCTTGTCCTGCCTCCAGATACCCTTATGGAAAGTCTCCTCCAGCCTTCCTGTAGGATCCCTTCGGGTCCTGGCAGGCAGCTCTAAGATCCCCCGGGAGCCTTCTCTTCTCCAGGCTGCACACCCCCATCTCCCTCAGCCTGTGCTCTCAGCAGAGCTGCTCCAGCCCTTGGAGCATCTTTGTGGCCTCCTCTGGATTCTCTTCAACAGCAGCCTGCCGGTCTTGTGCTGGAGACAGCAGAACCACTTAATGCTGCAACACAGCCTGGAGGTACTCAGGCAGGATGGCCCTGCTGTAGGAGCCTATGCTGACCAGACTTAGAGCCATCAGGTTTGTTTCAAGTTTTATTTTCCCACTACGTTTTCTGTACCAAAACACTGAGGTGGGACCATGTTGCCATTTACTCCAAACCAGCCTTTCATCCCTCAGCTCTGGATCACCATCTTCAGCCAGACACAGCCTGCTGTGCTCTGAGCTTTCTCTCAGAGGCTTGCGGTGCCGGAGGGATGAGCGACTCTGCAGCGCTCTGACCTTCTGGGGGTTATATTTCCGAGTCCTCAATAGGACTGCTCAAAAACACTGCTGTAGGAAGGGCTGGCAAGGATTCCTTGGGACGGATCAGGCTTTCGGCCGGCTGCTCGTTCGAGGCGCTATGGTCTCGGGATGATTTTTTCCCCACAGTCTGACTCTTAAGCATCCCAATATCTGAGTCCCAGGTCTGACCCCGCCGCAGCTTCTTAAAGGTGTTCCGGAAGCCCTCAGTGCTGAAGTAGTAGATCAAGGGGTCCAGCATGCAGTTCATGCTGGCGAACAGCATGGTGATGATCAGCACTTGGCGCACGGACGCCTGCGTTTGCTGGTCGACCTTCATCACTTGAGCCTTTATCAGCCCATAAACCGCCAGGGTGGTGTTGTAGGGCACGAAGCAGATGATGAAGATGACCAGATTGACCGAGAGGAGACGGACGGTCTTCTGCTGCCGCAGCGTTTGCGCCTGGCTGTCCTGGCACAGCTCCTGGAAGATCCGAACCGAGCAGTAGGTCACGCAGCTGAGGGGCAGGAGGAAGCCCAAAAGTTCAGCCAGGACCACCAGAGGGAAGAGGTTGTTCTGCCATATGTTGTCGCTAAAGCTCTCGAAGCACAGATAAACGGTCTGGTTCTGTACTTTGCAGTGGTTTTGTTTGTGGACTATGGCTGTGGGGATGGAGCCCACGAAGATCACCACCCAGACGATCAGGCACAGGAGCTTGGCCACCTTGGGGCGCCGGATATGGCGCCAGCGGAGCGGGTGGACGATGGCAATGTAGCGGTCCAGGTTGATGCACATGAGGAAGAGGCAGCTGCCGTACATGTTGATCTGGAAGACGGAGCCAGAGACCTGGCACAGGGTGCTACCAAAGGGCCAGTGGTGGTTGGAGTAGTAGTAGAGCCGCAGGGGCAGGGCGAGGGTGAAGGTGAGGTCGCTCACGGCCAGGTTGAACATGTAGATCATCACGACGGACTTGAGGCGCAGGTAGCGGACAAATATCCACAGGGCCAGCACGTTCAGCGTCAGCCCTGTCACGAATATCAGGATGTAGCCAGGCAGCAGGAGGTGGTGATTGAAGCTGTAATCCTTGCATGTCTGAGACGCATTGGAAGCTGACATCCCCAGCAGGGGTCAGGGGAGAGTCTTGCTGGAATGGCTGAGCCTGCCGGTGGGCTAAGGAGGCACAAAGGAAAGGGCTGAGAGAAGTCATTCCCCACTGAGAAGCTATGGAGAGGTCATTCCCCCATCTGCAGCTGGCAGGTAGACAGAGGTATCTCCCTTTTGACTGATGCTGCTGTGGATTGCTTCTCCATGGTCCTCTGGCAGAGAGGGAGTCAGCTTCTGCCTCTAGTTCAGCAATTCTTTGCAGCGATTGTGGTGATGCTGGTGTGATGGAGGATCTTGCCAGCTGTCAGCACAAGTCCTGGTTGGAGTGGAAGACCAAGACAGAAGAGTTTAAGTTAGAGAAGAAGACCTCTTGAAATATTAAAAATACTCTATGGTGGCTTTTGCAGCAAGAACTCATGAAAAAACTGAAGGACTAAGAAAAATGGACCTTTGGTACCTGAAGGGGGTACAAGAAGGCTGCAGTAGGACTGATTGAAAAGGCCTGCAGGGACAGGACAAGGGACAATGGTTTGGAATGAGAGAAGAGCAGATTTAGATTGGATGTTAGGAACAAGTTCTGCACCATGAGGGTGCTGCAACACTGCAACAGGTTGTCCAGGGAGGTAACTGAGGCCCTATCCTTGGACATTTTCAAGGTCAGGCTGGCCAAGGCAGTGAGCAAGCTGCAGTAGTGGAGGATCTCCCTACTGACTGCAGGGGGGTTGGACTGGATGACCTTTGGAGGTCCCTTCCAACCCAAACCATTCTATGACATTAGGAAAGTAAGCAATTACATGTCAGAAGTCGGAGCACAGAGAAGGTATTTGTGGAGAATCATTTTTGTTTCAGCTCCAGAAAATGCATCTTGATTGCATCAAGAAAGGGACGCAGAGGAAGCAGCCAGGGCAGCTCCAGATCAAGAGAGAGAGAGAGAGGCGGAGTGGAGAGGAAGCATTTTGAAGGGAAAATGCTGACTCGAAAGAACTTCAAATAAAACAGGACTTTGCACATCCGAGGAATGATACCAGTTAGACTTTACTCCAACCTAGCTCCTTCTCCTAGGTGAAACACACCACACGAACCCATATGGGGAGCTGGCTGGAGTTCTAGTGTTGCCTTTTTGCTGTTCTTGCTTGCATGGCACCAGCAATGCCCATTTGACTTGCATGTCTCCAGGTCACTTTGTGCCTTCATGCCCTGAAGCATGAAGCAGACCATGTCCACCCAACACAGAGCACCACAGCCAGTGAAGAAAGAAGGGCCAAAGCCAAATATGTGACTCCAGCAGGGTGAGGACAGCAACCATTCTAGATACTAATGGTAGCACTGTCCTGCCATTAGTTGATCAACTGGAGTGAGAGCTGTGGTCTGGGTCCAGGAGCACCCATGAACAGATGCTGATGGAGTTGCTCTCATTCATTCATAGATTCATAGAATGGTTTAGGTTGGAGGGGAGCCTCCAGTTCCAGGGGAACATCCAGTTCCAACTCTACACTTGCTCTTACTGAATTTCATTTGATTTCTCCCCACTCAACTCTGCATGCTGTCTGGGGCATGCAGAATGCCAGCCCAGCTGCCTGCTGTGTCAGCCACTCCTCCCAGTTTGGTGCCACCAGCAAGCTTTCTGAGGCTCCTCTCTGTCCTTTCATCCAGGTCATTGCTGGACCCTCTACTGACTCCTGGGGGACACCACTGACCACAGGCCTCCAGCTGGACCCTGCCATACTGACCACAACCCTCTGAGCTCTGTCTTTCAGCCATCTCCTGATCCACCTCACTGTCCACTCATCCAACATGCACTCATGAAGCCTGGCTGTAGCAGGTAAGCACAGCCCATACGGTGTGGGATTGGTAGTCAGGCTGCCACCAGTGCTCCATCTCAGGTCAGGGATGTTGAAGGAGCAGTGTAAGAGCAGGGCAGTCCTGTTGCTATGCTCCCTCAAGTTCTCTTGCTGCTTCTAACACTCTGGCTCAGGTATTTCCTGAGCCAGAGTGACGAGGTGACCTGTTTGTATTCCAGTGGCCTGCCAGTACCTGCAGAAGAGAAGGCTCCAGGCAGACCCAAAAGCAGCCAGCCAGGACCCGAAGTGGAGTACAGAGGGACTGTTTGCAAAGGCCTGCAGGGACAGGACAAGGGACAATGGTTTGAAATGAGAGAAGAGCAGATTTAGATTGGATGTTAGGAACAAGTTCTGCACCATGAGGGTGCTGCAACACTGCAACAGGTTGCCCAGGGAGACGGCTGAGGTTCTATCCTTGGACATATTCCAGGTCGGGCTGGGCAATGCTGTCAGCAAGCTGATCTCGTGGAGGATGTCCCTGCTGACTGCTGGACTGGATGACCTTTGGAGGTCCCTTCCAACCCAACCCATCCTACAATGCAGTAGTCCTCACGGAAAGTTTTCTTTCCTGCGTTTTGTTTCAATGTAAAACTTAACCACCTACAACATCCAGAACTGGGAGTGCCAAGGAGCTCCTGAGCATAACCACAGCTCAGGTGCAGAGCCACTTCCTTGCACCAGTGTTTTGAATCACCACCTAGATTCAATTCCTAGTTCTGGTGTTGGAGGAGGCAGTAGAAAGCCCATCCCTGCGCTCCTTTGCCTGATGACTTTCTTGGTGTCTGCTGCATTTCCTCTCGGTAACTTTGGGGGTATTTTTGAGCCTGAAGAGTCCTCATCTTCACAGCTGTTCCTGACAGAAGATCTGTTGTGCAATTTTGAACATCCTTGTTGCCCTTCTCAGGACCTTTCCACTTCTGCTGCAGCCTCCATGACGAAACCTCCAGGGTTATTTTGAGGCCAGCGACTCGCACTTAATCTGGGCAGTTCTTTGCAGCCAAGCCTCATCTTTCCTAACCTGGATAATTTTATGTCTCCAACAGATTTGTTATTGACTTATTCATGAGGGATGAATAATAAAAAGAGGCCAAACTCCATCAGTGATGTCTTTATAACTCTGCTGACCAAACCAACCACCTGCCCTCCTTCCCTGTCCTGTGTTTTAAGCACTTTTTAGCCAGGCAGGAACATTTTCTCTATGTTTCTTTAAGCACCATTTTGGTGAGAGCCCTCCTGAAAGCCTTTTGGGAACCCACGTGGGCCACTGTCCAGATGCTTGTTTGCTCCTTCAGAGCAGAAAGGTGAGACACAGCATTCCTTTGTAAGGACCCCATAATCTGGTGTGACTGCATGATTGAGTTTGTCCTTTATGACAGCTTCTACCAATTTGTTCAGTGCAGACATCAAACTGAATCTCCCAAGAGCCTTTCCTCAAACCATAGCTGCTGCTGAGACTTTCAAGGCAGATGTTTATACCACAGGTAGTCAGGTCCTCCACCCTCCAGCTGTTTTCAGACCTCTGGGGCAGGAGGGTTTAGACACTGCTTGGGTTCATCCTGAGCAGCTGATGTCATCTACCTGGACTTGGGGTTTTACACTGTCCTGTAGTGATAGGATGAGGAGGAATGGGTTTAAACTGGGAGAGGGGAGATTTAGACTGGATGTTAGGAAGAAGTTCTTTGCAGTGAG
>VWYK01085482.1:18614-43425 GCA_013399775.1 Semnornis frantzii | reverse complement strand
GGCGGGGAACACCCAAACCGTCAAAACACTTCCTGGATCTTGGTTTCTAGTGTTTGTGTCTAGTTCTAGACTCCTCGGTTCAAGAGAGACAAAGAACAGCTGGAGAGAGTCCACAAAGACTTTGTAGCCAGAGGCTACAAAGATGCTGAGGGGACTGGAGCATCTCTGTGACAAGGAAAGGCTGAGAGATTTGGAGCTATTTAGCCTGGAGAACAACAGACTGAGAGAAATTTTCACAATGCTGATCAATAGCAAAAAGATGGGGAGCAAAAAAAGGGTCCCCTTTTCAGTGGTGCCCAGCAACAGGACAAAGGGCAAAGGGCACAAAATGGAACACAGGAAACTCCACCTAAACGTAAGGAAAAATTTTCTTGGGAGGGTGCCAGAGCCCTGGACCAGGATGCCCAGAGAGGTTGTGGAGTCTCCTTCTCTGGAGAGATTCTAAACTTGCCTGAATATGATTCTGGGCAACCTGCTCTGGGCACCCCTGCAGGGGAGATGGACCAGATGATCTCCAGAGGCTCCTTCCAGCCCCCATCATGGTGGCATTTTGGTTGGTTGCTTTGGGTTTTTTTGTTGTCGTTGACTTTCAGCATGCTCTATATACAGTCTGGAAGTTTAAAATGACACAGCTGAATGTTAGCTCCACCTCTATTCCTGCTTTCAGCTTGAACTGCCTTTCAAAGAAACATGTTAAACACTGAGATAATTCTAACTTCCAGTACATAAAGGATGTCTACAAGAAAGATGGGGTGAGAGTCTTTGTCAGGGGTGTAGTGATAGGATAAAGAGTAAAGGTTTTAAACTAAAAGAGAGGAGATTTAGATTTAAGGGAGAAATTGTCCCCTGTGAGAGTGATGTAACACTGGCACAGGTTGCCCTGATAGGTGGTGGGTGCCCTGGAAACATTCCAGGTCAGGTTGGAGAGGGTTCTGAGCAAACTGATCTACTTGAAAATGTCACTGTTTGCTGCAAATGGGTTGGGCTAGATGACCTTTAAAAGCCCCTTTCAAACTGCACCATTCTAGGACTCTAATGGTCTTTGTTCACTGAGAGGGCCTGCAGATTAAGCTACTATGTCTCTACAGCAAGTAAAATGCAAGACATGCTGCTCTTCAGCAACAATCTCCACATTTCCCCTTTCTCCCAAACGTTTTGAAAGCACAACATCAATGAAAAGGCAAGCCGGAAGCTGCAGCCAGTGTCTCTGTATTAAACCTGCTGGGCACTTGGTCTTGGAAAATAATTAAATGCAATATGTTAATGAGAGGAGTTTAGGAAGAGAATGATGCAGTGCTTACCCCACTAGCAGTCCTTATAGGCTTAGCCTTCAACTTGGGGACCAGCACCTTGCGGTACTGTGGTGGAACCGCAGCAATGATGTCAACCAACCGCGGCTGCGCCGAAAGGCCATACTTAGCTGCTGTCTTGGTTTTCAGCCTGCAAGCAGAAATACCTTAAATTAACAGCTCCATTCCAACTTGCAGCTCCATGTTCCACATTTCCTCTTCACAGAATCACAGAAACAATTCCAGTTGGAAAAGACCCTTAGGATCACCAAGTCCAACCCAGAACCCTGTTCTACAAAGTTCACCCTAAACCATATCCCCACGCACCACACCCAAATGACTTTTAAATACATCCAGGGTTGGTGCCTCAACCACCTCGCTGGGCAGCTCATGCCAATGCCTGACCACTCTTTCCCTGGAAAAAACTTTCCTAATGCCCAGTCTAAACCTACCGTGGTGCAGCAGTGCAGCTGGAGGCCATTCCCTCTTGTTCTATCACTATTTACCTGTGAGAAGAGCCCAGTAGCAGCCTCTCCACTATGTCCCTTCAAGTAGCTGTAGGCAGCAACGAGGTCTCCCCTCAGTCTCCTCTTTTTCAAACTAAACAGCCCCAGCTCCCCCAGTCACTCCTCCTAAGATTCATTCTCCAGTCCCTTCACTAGCTTCTTCCCCTCCTCTGCACTCACTCAAGCACCTACACATTCCTCTCATATTGAGGTGCCCAAAACCAAAGGCAAACCTCGAAGTGTGGGAGTTACAGGGAGATCTAGATAGGTTCTCTCAGATTGCCTTCCCAGGTGAAAAAGCCTCTCAGTAATTCCCTACAACAGCTGCATTGTGTACTAGGGCACTGAAAGTCAAACTCCAAATACAGCAGATATGCAACAACTGCCAGAGGTTTTACTCTGTGTGTTTTAATTCTAAACATGGTTTTAATCCAAACATCATGAAAGCTGCCCATAGACTCTGATTCATCTGTTTTCAGTGACTTCATTATTTTCATGCCTTCCACATGGTTAAGCCCTACACACAGAGATTCATTTCTACACACAGAGATTCATTTCTAAGGTATCTGTCAGTTATGTCCAGTATCAGCAAAAAGGTTTTTAATTGTATCATGTAAGGCCTCTCTGCTAAAACAGAGTGATTCTGAGTTGCCCATGATTTCACCCAGGCAGGTTTGCAATTCCTCCAAAGGAGGATACTTCACAACCTCTCTGGACAGCCTCTTCTAGGGCTTCAGAACCATCACAGGAAAGAACTTTTTTCTTCCATTAAAGGTGGAGCTTCCCAAGTTCCAGTCTGTGCCTGGTGACTCTTGCCTTGTCACTAGACAGCACTGAAAAGAGTCTGGTTCCATCTTCCTATCCCTCACCCTCTGTAAGTTGATCAGCATTGGGAAGATCCCCTCTCAATCTGCTCTTCCCCAGGCTAAACAGCCCCAGGTCTCTTGCACTTTCTCATCACAGAGATGCTTCAGTCTCAGCATCTTTGTAGGTTCTGCTGGACTCTCTACAGCAGTTCCCTGTCTCTCTGGAACTGAGCAGCCCAGAACTGGACACATTATTCTAGATGTGGCCTCACTAGGGCCAGAGTAGAGAGAGAGGAGTAGGAAACAGTGAGACAAATTCAGTTTTTTTTCACTTTGTGTGAGTAGAGAAAGAAGAAAGTTCTGTGAACAACTACTTCATCTATAATACCCTGCTAAGAAAATCTGATATAAACTTTATAATTAATAATTATTATGAGATTTAGCTTTCTTTTCCTTAAGGGAACTGACTTTGGGACTACCCAAGGATAAACACAAGTGAAAACACTTTTTAAAAGGCAAGGACAAATCTCCACCAATTTTTCACCAATACAAGCCTATTTTGTACTCTAAGCATTGCCAATGAAGTATAAAATCACTCTGACAAGTAGAAATCTTGGCATCTTTATTAGCAGGTAACAGTAAGGGAAATCAGAGTAGCCTGTGAAAACAAAGCATTTTGAAGTAAACATAACAGACTGTATGGGACACATTGATCCACTCTTTGGTGTCATCCCAGAGAGACTTACTTGTTCAGATTCACATCTTTTCCTTGCTCATGAGCCTCAATTAACTGCTTTAGGATGTCAGCTATTGTCATCATCATCAGCTCTGCATGGCTGAGGTCTCCTGAAATGAGAAAACAACAACAAACCATGTGTGTAGCCAAAGCTCTCTAAGGGCTGAGGACAGTCTGAGCTCATCTGCTCTGGCTTTTTTTTTTTGTTTGTTTGTTTGTATTTCCAACAACTGCTGTCTACAGAGAGACTTTTCCCACCGTGTTACACTCGGGTTGTTTAGCCTGGAGAAACTTTCTCACTCCCTACAACTCCCTGAAACAAGGCTGGAGCCCTGTGGGTGTCAGTCTCTTCTCCCAAAGGAAAAGCAACAGACCAAGAGGAAAGGGCCTCAGGTTGTGTTAGCGGAGGTTTAGTTTTGACATAAGGAATAATTTCTCTCTCAAAAGGATTCTAAGGCCTAGCACAGGCTTCCCAGGGAAATGGTGGAGTCATCATCCCTGGAGGAACTGAAAAGCCATGGAGAAATGATGCTGAGGGACATGGTCTAGTGGTGGACTTGGCAGTGTTGGGCAACTTTGGACTTGTTACTCTCTTCCAAACAAATCCATTCTATGATATTCTTTATTTGCAGCATTCCCTAAAGATTTGACAGTCCTAGCTTTGTACTGCTGCTTTTCTTTTACTTCTAGGGCAAACTTCAGCTTTTTAGGACAGAGTAATCTGCAAGACAGGTAGAAATAAGAAGTAATCAGAGGTTAAAGGAGGTTAATTGGAGGTTAAATTAGAGGAATAGTCCAACACTGCTATCACACGTGACAAGAACAGAATGCATTTGTGGAAAGGGGCAAGCAAAACAAAGAGATCAGCTCTGTAAACTCCTCTCTATCACTGACTGTATATTGCCACAAACAGTGTATCAGTGCTTTAAAGCTTCCTCACTATATCTCACAGACATACTCCACACTGCAAAAAAGGTCTGCACTGTACAGACTTCATACATTGCTTGCGTTTCTTCCATACCAGCTTTGGGTGAAGAGGGATATTACCATTAAAAGATCCACCCATACTTCCTATCAACAATGTTCACTTATTTCACCTTGTGCATCTCTGTCTACACCACCAAGTGCAGGGACAGTAAAACATGCACAACGAACTTATCAACCACACACACAACACCTCCAGCAGGGACCTGTCTGGCTTCACAACCACTCCAAAAGCTTTCCTTCGCAACAGCTGTGCTGAATTTAGACCCACATGAAAGACGCACCATAGTGATGCTCCCACCTGGTTTCTCCCTGCAGGTAGTTTTGTGGGGCAGACCAGGTCACTGCTATCCCTGTGCTGCCCCAACATCATCTCTGTTGTCCCACATTCATCCCTTCTAAGGAAGAGGCCCAGCAACATCACAGGATCATAGGATGTCAGGGGTTGGAAGGGACCCAAAGAGATCATTGCATCAATCTCCCTGCCAGGGCAGGATCATACGAGCTACCTCAGGTCACACAGGAATGCATCCAGACAGACCTTGAATGTCTCCAGTGAAGGAGACTCCACAATCTCTCTGGGCAGCCTGTTCCAGTGTTCTGTAACCCTTACAGTAAAGAACTCCCTCCTTGTGTTGAGCTGGAACCTCCTGCGCTGCAACTCACATCTGTTGCTCCTTGTCCTACCACAGGGAGTAAGTGAGCAGAGCCTGTGCCCCCTCTCCTGACACTCAGCCCTCAGATATTTATAGACGTTGATTAAATCCCCTCTCAGTCTTCTCTTTTTCAGACTAAACGGACCCAGGTCCCTCAGCCTCTCCTCATCAGGCAGTGCTCCAGTCCCCTCATCATCATCCTTGTGGCCCTCCGCTGGACCCTCTCCAGCAGATCCCTGTCCCTATTAAACTGTGGAGCCCAAAACTGAACACAGTACTCAGTACATCTTGATTCCCGTGTCCTCAGCAGCCCCATTCCATGTTTGATCAGTCAGGAGCAAGATAAAACTCCTGAGCACCCCCACGTGGTGCAAAAGTCTGCCTCCCAGCGACAGCACTCAATTCATCGGTGAGGAGAGAAAAGTGACTGGCAGAGGGGTGCCAAGTCCCTCCAGCAAGGTCGGAGCTGGCCCTTCACCCACTGCCAAAACAACAGGGAAGGGGCAGAGCAAGGTCTTGCCTCGTTTTCTCACTCCGGGCATAAGCCGGCGTTACGGGAGGTAGTCAAGCCCCATCGCTCCGCAGCTCCCACCCCCTGACGGAAGCATGAGGACGAGCCCTGCCCCGCAGCACGCCCACCACGCCCAAACACTGTTGCCTTTCGATCCCTCCTCACGGGGCCGAAGAAGGCGGTCAGGTCCTGCCCCGCTGCCCTCAGCTCCTGGGAACGCACCAGACATCACCCTGCCGTCAGTCCCTGGACCTCAATACCTTTCCTCTTCTGCTTCATGTTGACGGCAGCCGCTCAGCAGCTCAGCTCACAGGCCCAGCCAGCGCCTCTCACCGCAAAGCGAGGCCGCCCCTGGCCACGTGCCGCCGTAAAAGCGTCGTAGCTAGAGCTGCGCTGCCGCAAAGCGCCGGGACGGCTCCGGCAGGAGGCTGCTGGGCAGCGCGTGGGCACGGCGCGGGCGCTACCGGCGGAGGCACGGCGCGGGGCGGATACTGGTAGAGCTACCTCAGGGCATCGCCGTCCCTCATTATCGCGTCCGATTTTAAGTGTCCCTCGTGGAATCACCGAGCACTTACTGATATTTGACGGGGTTGCGGCGATGTCGGCGGGAGGGTCGAGTCCCCTGAGGGCGCCCCGGCCCGGCTTCGCGCCCTGCGCTCTGTCAGCGCTAGATGGTAGCAAAGTGTCATAGAATTCTCGGAATTACTTGTTCGGGAGAGACCTTTGAGCGCGTTACGTCCGACCGTCAATCCAGCACTGGTAAATGCAAAGCTGAACGGCGTCGCCCCGCAACACATCTGCACGGCTCTTAGATACCTCCAGAAGTGGTGGCTCCACCACTGCCTAGGGCAGCCTGTTGGAGGGCTTGACAACCATTTTCAGGAAGAAATTGTGCCCAACCTCAACCTCCCCTGGCACAAATTGAGGCTGTTTCCTCTGGTCTGGTCTCTTGTCATTTGGGATAGAAGACCGACACTATCTCACTCCATACTCTTTCAGGGAACAGAGTGAGGTGGTCTCACTGAGCTGCAAAAGGAAGGGCTCTGGAGAACCCTGGCAGCAGCCTCTGGTACTTCCAAGGTTACGTCTTTGCAGTGAGGTTTTGTAGGACAGGAGGTAACGGGCATAGATTTTAAAGAGAGAGGTTCAAACTGGGTGTAAGAAGAAACTTTGCATTTCCAGGCTAGCCACGTGTCAGTGTGGTTTGCCCATAATGGCTGTGTCATCTCCTTCTTGGAGGATTTGAAGTGGTTAATGATTTTAAACTAAAAGGAGAGATTTAGATTAAAGAAGACATTTTTTACAATGAGGTTGCTGAGACGCTCCCAAGTTGCTCAGAGAGGTGGTAGGTACCCCGACCCTAGAACCGTTCCAGTTCAGGTTCAACCAAGCTCTAAGCAACTTCCATCTAGTTGAAGATGCTGAGTGCAGGGAGGTTGGACTAGATGACCTTTAAAAGTTCCTTCCAACACAAAACATTCTATGATTTTGTGAAAGCTCTCAGATAGCTGGGCTGATCCCAAAGCTGACCTTGCTTAGAGCAGGAGGTTGGACAGGGACCTGCTGAGTTCCTTTGCAGCCCTCATTCTCCTCTGGTCCTGTGAAAGGAACTTGAGATCCTTCTGTAAACTTTCTGTGACTTCTAGAGCCCATGTGAGCTTCTGCTTCTCCAGATAGTTCTGTAGCTGACTTACATATCATGTGGGGATATACCTACTTTGATTTCCCAGAGCCTCGCCAGTGCTGCCAGCTCTTGCTGATGACATCCTGGTCAGAGTAGATTCTGATGGATCTCTAAGTGATGTGAACCTGCCTCAAGAAGGAAACAGAACTGCAGAGGAGGGAATGGCCAGCAAGGAAGAACAGGCCACCAAAAAAGGAAAACTAACAGGCAAACAAGCCAACACCAAATGACAGAAAAATAATAAATGCTGGTAATTACCAAGTGACCTGCTTTTATGATCTATGAGATCATGAAGTGTGAGACCATCCTGCTTCTCCCACCTTGCTGGCAGGGTTTGACAGCATCCTGCCTGTACAAAGCAAGATCCAGAGACAGAGGAGGTTGAATTTATGATTGAGACCATTTGCTCCTGTTACTACCTTTCTTCTTCCTTCAGGGGTTTTTTGAGAGCTGAATTCAGCTTCCTTCCTAGAGGATGTGCTGGGAGTGCCCTGCATTGTCTGGACCTGTCTACCTCTGATTTTACCTCCCCAGTGATCTCCCAGGCATCCTGTGCCAAGCAGAAATGTTTCTGTGGTTTGGAAACTGATTGTGCTCAGAGTGTGGCTGTACAGTTAAAAAGCATCTGTCCTGGAAGGCCAGGGCATGGCTGGAGCTGAACTGGGCAAGAGATGCAAAAAAGAACAAGAAGGGCTCTTATAGAGATGTCAACTAGAAAAAGAGGTTCAAAGAAAGCATGCTGCCCTTGGTGAGCAAGGCTGGAAAACTGGTAACAGCACATGAAGAGAAGGCTGAGGTGCTCAACAACTTTTTTACTTTAGTCTTGACTGTCAACCTCTTTTCTCACACTTCTCAAGTTGATGGACTACAAGACGGGGACTGTGGGAGCACAGTCCCTCACATTATGAGGGAAGATGAGGTCCATGACCACCTGAGGATCCTGAATATGCATCAGACTGTGGGACCTGATGAGATGCATCCCAGAGGCTGTTTGTTGATGTAGCTGCCAAGCCACTTTCTATGATATTTGCAGAGTCCTGGCAGTCAAGTCCCTGATGACTGCAACAAGGGAAACATAGTCTCCATTTTTTAAAAGGGTAAAAAGGAGGACCCTGATAATGCCCAACCTGTCAGCCTCACCTCTGTGCCTGGGAAAAATCATGGATCAGATCCTCCTATAGTGGCCCAGGTTGCCCAGAGAAGAATTATCATCAAAGAATGACTTAGGTTGGAAGGGACCTCAAACATCATCTTCTCCAACTCCCCTGCCATGGGAAGGAAACACCTCTTAACTAGATTTGGTTGCCCAAGGGCTTATCCAGTCTGGCCTTAAAAACCTCCAAGAAGGGTTATCCACAACCACTCTGTGCAACCCATTCCAGAGTCTTGTCAGCCTCATACTGAAAAACTTCTTCCTAAGATCCAGTCTAGACCTACTCTCCCTGAGTTTAAAACCATTCCCCCTTGTCCTGACACTTGGACACCCATATGAAAAGTCCCTCTCCAGCTTTCCTGTAGGCTCCCTTCAGTTACTGGGATCAGACTTGATACAAGGAAGATTTTTTTTTGTGCTGAAGGTGATGAGACCCTGGATCAAGTTGCTCACAGAGGTGGTTGATGCTCCATCCCTGGAACCATTCCAGGTCAGTTTGGACAGGACTCTGAGCGACCTGCTCTAGTAGAATATGTCCCTGCTCACTGCAAGGGGGTTGGACTAGATGGCCTTTAAAGGTCCCTCCCAACCTAAACCATTCCAAGAATCCAAGATTCTCTGAGTCTTTCCAGACAAACATTTTCTTCCATCACTTTTCCCAAACCTTTGGCAGCAACAGGGGACATTTCAGATGCAGACACACAGTTAGGGGTTGTCTGTGTCTCACTGTGCACTGCTGGGGGTGTGAAGGCAGTTCCTTCCCCTAAATTACTTGCTGATTCATGTGCAGCACAGCATCGTTCTGGAGGATGTCTTTGTGTGGTGTTGGGGATGGCACAGAGGACAGGACAGGTGGAATGCCCATGCTGGATGCTTGCCCAGTCTAAGAGCATGTGACCAGGGACAAGGTGACCAATTTCAAAGTGATTCCCACACTCCTAAACCCAACTCTACACCGTGTCACTACCTCCTCATCTCCTCATCTCCTCGTTACGTGAGCTGAGCTCTGCTCTCCCCTCGTTATCAGTTTCATCCGCCTATTGCAGCAACTTTTTATCTTACACCGAGCTGCTATCGTCAGCTGCTTCCCCTTTGCTGCAAGGTCTCCACGCTCTTCAGTAACCATTCTTTAGCCTATCATAACCCCAGCATCCCTGCTGAGACTCTGCTCTCTGAATGCTCACTCATGCCTGGAAACAGTTCACATTTACTTCCATCTCACAGAATCCCAGTGTGGTGGGGGGTTGGAAGGGATGTGTGGAGATCATTTAGTCCCACAGCCCTGCTAAAGTAGGGTCACCCAAAGCAGGGTCACCCAAAGCAAGTTGCCCAGGATTGCAACGTCCAGGTGGGTTTGGAATCTCTGGGCAGCCTGATCCAGTACTCCAGGACCCTCACAGCAAGGTTCTTCCTTATGTTTAGGTGGAAATTCCTGACTTCTAGTTTATGCCTGTTGCTCTTTGTCCTGTCTCTGAGCGCTCTTTAAAAGAGTTCCAGGCCCATTCTCTTGCCACACAGTTGGACGTTTCCAAAAATCTTTACTTTCAATCCACACTGTGCTCCCACTTGCAACTCTCATCCACTTTAATGGCACATGCTTCTTTTCTCAGGTTTCTGTTTCTTTAGCTCAGGAGAGCAGTAATTAAGGAAACTTCATTTTGGCTGCAAAGCCAAACGAAAGCACCAAACACTGCCATTGCTTCTGGCAAGGAACAGCAGGTAAATGCAGGTGGAGTTTTGGGCAGAAACAAATAGTAAAGCTTGGGTAAGAGAGTGGCTGGCATGTTTAGGTTTGTTCCCCACATCTGAGCAGGGCTGTAGCCTGGGGCTCACATTCTGATCTTGCTTGTACTGGTGGAATTCAGCTTCAGCCATGCTGATTCATTGGTCTGTGAGGTTTGAAAGCTACTCTAAGTTCTTTAATCAAAGGCTGTGGCTAATGAGAGTTGTGCAGGATCTGGAAATGCCAAACTGTGCAGGTAAATGTGAATCTACAAGGAAGGGCAAAGGCACAACAATCTTCCTCTGTACTTGTTTAGTAATTTCTTATCAACATATCTGGAAATGCACTACAAAGCAAGGGAAATAACAATCTGCCTCTGCAGATCAGCAGCCTGGAGCACAGAAGGTGACACAAACTTGCCTGAGGCCAGCCAGCGGCTCAGTGGCACTGGCAGGTGATAGATACTCAGTCTCTTGTTATCTTTTTTCTTCATTTCAGATTTTGACCCATTTTGTGACCTCAGGAATGACCACCAAGTGTGTTTTAAGTGCAGATAGCAATATGTCTGCACTTAAAACACACTGTATATCTGTTGATATTCTACCAACATAATCAAGGTGTTATATAGCTCTGCTGCTCAAACATGTAACACTTGGCATGATCCTGAACATTGCTGGTAGTCATTTTACAGCATCATAAAGACAAGAACTTTATAAATCAGAGAAAGTCTGAGGCCTAAAATGTGTAGTGAGCATTGAAGACATGTAACATGACTCCATACACTGGTACGAGTTAGGGATTGTGCTGCTGGAAAGCAGCTCTCTGGAGAAGGACCTGGGAGTGCTGGTGGACAGCAAGTTCCTCTTGAGTCAGCAATGTGCATTCATGGCCAAGAAAGCAAATGGTTTCCTGGGTTACATTCAGAAGAGTGTGGCCAGCAGGGTCCAAGGAGATTCTTCTACCCCTCTGCTCTGGTGAGACCACATCTGGAATCCTGGGTCCAGTTCAGGGCTCCTCTGTTCAAGAGAGACAGGGAACTACTGGAAAGAATCCAGCAAAGGCCATCAGGAGTCATTGCACCAAGCATACCTCCAAAACAAAGTCTAAAGCCATTACTCCAACACCTGTCTGTGAGGCAGTTGAGGTTTCTTTTGTCCAGCCTAAGTGAGAACAGATGCAGGATCTTCATGACCATTTCTTTGCACTCTGTGGTAAGGTTAATGAAGCAACACTGGAGAAAAAAATTATCTGGGTGTTTCTGAAGGACTTAAAAGCAGCAGCTGTTCTTCACCAAGCATAGCCTGTGACTTGAGTAGCATTGCTGTTGTTTCCCCAGTGCCAGGCAGATAAGCTTCTCTTCTGCTGGGGTGAAAGGTACTCTGGATCCTCCTTTACTCTGTGTCAGATCCTTGATTAGATGAAGGAACGTGCCAGGGCTGAGCTTCAAACAGTGGAGATGCTGGATGGAAAAAGAAATACTGTAAGAATCAGACAGATCAATTTAGTCAGAGAATCCAGATTCTAAACCTGTTTAGGTCCTTAGCCAATCCTTGGGATCTTGGTGGCCTTTGATACCTCAAATACCTTTACAAATTTGGATTGAATGGGAAGGCAGTTTCCATTCATCATCTCATTATAGAGAAAATAATAATCAATCTAAACATCTTTTTATTCTTTCCAGACACCTTTCTGACACTCTTCAAACATGCCCTGGGAAAAGCTCAGCTGGGCACTATCTGGGGTTGGTATGTTTAGCTTGGGAGAAGCCTGGCAGAGATCACAAAGGTGCAGAACAAGCCACTGAAGGAATTGATAGGATTTGTCTTTCTATATAAAAAAATCCAAACAAAAAACCATACAAAATCCAAAAACAAACATCATTTTGCCATGCAAATTGCTCCTAATCCAAGTGCTGTCCCACAGGGATAATTTGCTTTGGTTGTTTTTATACTCCCAGCTGCGGTGTTTGTAGCAAGGTTGCTTCCCCAATGACCCTATCCCTTTTCTCATGCAATGTTTTCATTGTTTTTAAAGAAGATGACACTGACTGCAGCAGAGGCCAGCCACTATGCTGCATGTTCTCCTCCCCCCCTGCACTGTCCTAGTGAGGCCACATTTGGAGTATTGTGTCCAGTTCTGAACCCCCCAGTTCAAGAGAAACAAAAGAACTCGTGAAGAGAGTCCAGCAGAGGCCATGAAGATGTTGAGGGCACTGGAGCATCTCTCTGAGGAGGGAGGGCTGAGTGGCCTGGGAATACTTAGCCTAGGGAAGAGCAGATTGAAGGGGGATCTTTTCAGTGCTTATCAATACCTAAAGGGCAGGGGGCAATAGGATGGGGCCAGATTCTTTATGATGGTGTCCAGTGACAGAACCAGGGGCAACAGGCACAGACTGGAATGCGAGGTTTCATCTGAACATGAGGAAAAACTACTTTCCTGTAGGGGTGCTGGAGCCCTGGAGCAGGCCGCCCAGGAAGGATGTAGAGTCTCCTCTGGAGAGATTCCATTCCCACCTGAACAGAATCCTGGGCAACTTGCTCTGGGTGACTCCTCTTTAGCAGAGTATTGAACTAGAAGATCTCTAGAGGTCCCTTCCAACACCCACCATGCAAGGATTCTGGGATGCCTCCATCCATATGGAAACACAAGTAATCACCTTGTGGCCATTTAACCTGCAGGAGCTCCCCTTACTCCATTTCCCATTCTATTTGGCAACACTAAGCCACACCTCAACAGCAATTTCAAATTGGTTCACAGAAGTTAAGAGAGGTAAACACCTTCTTCCCACACTCACTGCCTCCAGGACCTAAGCAATGGGAGCTGAGTGCCACATTCCTAGGAGACCACAGTGCTGCTGCCAGACCAGTGGAATTCCCTTGACTGACTGGAACAACCAATAAGGCAGCCAAGGCCCTGAGCCTACGCTTAACTCTTCATGACTTGGCCCCAGCCTAGCACACAACCTTCCTAGGGCTCTGTCCAGGCATTGTGAGTTTAGGATCAAGGCCTTATCTCATAGAAACTTTGTGTTGCTTTAAAAGCATGAGGAACTGTAACCCTCTAGCTTGATCTTGATGCTTTCCTCTCGTGGCTTTTATGGACAGGATGCATTTGTGTCCTGCTTCCTACATAAAGAAGTCTTTTTGTTTTCCTCATCTTACTCATATGCATTATCTTTTGTCTGTGCTTAGATCCTTTCCTTCATGTCCCACAGATGGATTTGTGATCGCTCACTTGCACTGTAGGTCCTCATGGGGGAGATCCTATGCCCCTCCTAAAAATGTGGTATGTTAGGGAGATCCAAAGGGATGCTAGAGGTCACCAGTGCTCCATTATCTGCCTTCTAGACGAGGTTACCAATAACTGCTGGATAGAAGCCTTGTAGGAGCTCACCTTACTCAACCTCTCTGATGTCTTTGAGATTCTAAGAGTATTACATCAGGAGTCCCTTTTCTTTGTCCACTCCAGGTTCTTGCACTGTTAAAAATCATCAGGGGTCACAACTTTCAATCCTTATGTTGATCACCCACTTGTGTACTAATAAGACTTTCACCAAAATCTCCACAAATGTTGTGTGCTTCTGAAAGACTTCAAAAGAGTTTACCAGCAGGCTGCAGACTCTGAGGACCTTCAGGAGATGCTGAGTGTATCAAGAGATGAATAGCCACCCAAGCCAATCCTAGACTGAAATGGTGTAAAACTGTTTCTGATCATGTCATTCTGCCTTCTTATTTTTGGAAGGCATTCACTGATCAGCTGCTTTCTCAGCTGCTGTCTCCTTGAAGCTGCTTGCTTTGTCCTCTCATTTGCTGAATGCTCTGATTCCAAACCAACCATACCAGTTCCTCCTGGCATCTATCCAGGACCTGGCAGAGTTCATGGACTTTGGACTGAGCCCAGTGTCAGTCCTGATCTAAGAGCTCATGCTCTGCCACTGAGCAAGCTAAACCCATGTGAAGCCTCTGCCAGTGTTCAATACCAAGATGACAGTTGTGTCAGACAGGTGGATCTAGCAAGTGCTGGATGTGACATCTTTGGCCATATGTTCTCTTTTGACATACCAAATCACTGTCATCTGGTGTCCCACCATCCAGAATGACTGCCTTCTCTTCTGCCTACAGAATTATACTGCCAGCACCATCTCCTCCCCTCTGAGCACTAATTGGGATTTTGGCAGCCACTGCAACAGTCTCCACATGGGGCATGGCAGCATACTAACAAGGACACCTGTTGGTTGTCCTTATGATGTCCTTCTTTCTTCCTTCAAGTGGCTTTGGCACCGGAGCTCGAACAGGTGCTGGTCGTATCCCGGCATTCCACTGGGGGCTCTGGGCCAGGGTCTTTGCTGCTGCTTTGGAGGGTAGCAAGTTCCCAGCTGACTGATGAGTGGCCCAGCTGGGACGAACTGGTGGTTTTGGAACACACTCAAGATCTGCAGAAAATGATAGCTAGGAAGAGAAGGCAGTAAGTGTCACAGAATCACAGAATTATTGAGGCTGGAAAAGACCTCTGAGATCAAGTCAGGCCTGTGACTTAACACCACCACGTTGACTAGACCATGCCATTAAGTGCCACATCCAATCTTTGACTAGACCATGTCATTAAGTGCCACATCCAATCTTTCCTTAAACACCTCCAGGGACAGCAACTCCACCTCCTCTCTGGGCAGTCAATTCCTGTGTCTAATTACCATTTCCATGAGGAAGTGCTTCCTAACATCCAACCTAAACCTCCCCTGGTGCAGCTTTAGGCCATGCCCTCTCATCTTGTCACAAGTTGCCTAGGAGAAGAGTCTGACCCCCACCTTACTACAGATTCCCTTCAGGTAGTTGTAGAGCGTGAGAAGGTCCCCCCTGAGTNTTCCCTTCAGGTAGTTGTAGAGTGTGAGAAGGTCCCCCCTGAGTCTCTTCTTTGGACTAAACAACCCCAGCTCCTTCAGCCTCTCCTCATAAGACTTTCCCTCCAGTCCCTTCACCAGTCTCATCACATCATCCCAACAGCCCCAGAGTCAATGAAAGTGTTGCAGACCATTGACAGCTTCTATAAATTCTGTACATTCCTTATGTATTTAACAGGCTGGCCAGAGAGGCTGTGGAGTTGTCTCCTCTGGAGAGATGTAAAACTCACCTGGATGTGATCCTGAGCAACCACATCTGGGTCACCCTGCTTCAGCAAAGGGGTATTGGACCAAATGATCTTCAGAGGTCCCTTCTAACCCCACTATTCTGGGATCCTGGGTATTTCTATAAATTGTATTCCTAAATTTTACCAGCATAATCTGTCCTATTTGCATTTAGGGTTACAAAAATGATGAATGAACTGAATCACCTCTCTAACAAGGAAAGGCTGAGAGACTTGAGGCTGTTTAACCTGGAGAGGAGCAGCTTGAGAGGGGATCTTACCAATGCTGATCAATATCTAAAGGGCAGGAGTGAAGAGGATGAGGCCAAACTCTTTTCAGCTGTGTTCAGTGACAGGACAAGCAAAACCAGGAGTAAACTAGAACCCATGAGAAAACAATTTTTCTCATGAGAAAACAATTTTTTTTCCCTGTGAGGATGCCAGAGCACTGGCACAGGCTGTGCAGAAAGGTTGCAGCATCTCCTTCTCTGAAGAGATTCCAAACCCACCTGGACATGATCCTGAGCAATCTGCTCTGGTTGACCCTGCTTTAGCAGGGGGTTGGACTAGATGATTTCCAGAGGTCCATTCCAATCACCACCATTCTGTGATTCTATGTGATTCTATAAATTATATTCCTATAATTATATCCCTAAATGATAGACAGAATTTTAGAATGCTTTAGGCTGGAAAAGTCCTTTTAAGATCTTTGAGGCCACCGACTAGAAACTGATGCTCCTAAAGGCAAACTCCACCTCCATTCCCACTCCCCAAACCCCTTAATTAATTCTCTACATCAGTTCATATGTTAATGGCCAAATTCTTCCCCTTGCATATGGCTGTGACTGATTCCAGTCTTGCTTGCTGTCTGAAGCCCTGCGGTGTGAAAGATGGAAGTTTATTTTAGCATTCTGTTCAATGAGCATTTTACTAAAGAGTATAAAAATTAAGCAAACACCCACACACCCACTTAGCATCACAGTGATTCTTTAACAAAGCACAAGTTCTGCAGACCAACAGCTTTGTCTTTTTTAGAACTGACACAAATTATTCAGTAAGAATAGTGAAAAAAACCCATTAACAAACCCAAGTGTTTACCTAGCACCCACTTAAAGAGCAATCTAGGCAGACAGACTTATGTGAAACTGGTGTCTGTGCAGAAATGCTGTCCTGTAATTCCTGCCCACCCTTTTCTCCTTCCATTATCTGAGTTGATAGCAGTGACAGATATATGGAAGTTTGTGTCTAATTAGTTATAAGTAAGGTGTAGCAGTTTAAGAGCTGATGCTCTATTTTGGCTCTAAACTATATGCAAGTGAGAGGAACTTCCTGGACATCTTTTTGCATATAGACTGAATGAGCAGGGCATTGGTTGTAAAAAGAATAATCACGATAAAGTCTACATCATTCATTGGTTTGTTAAGAGGGATAAAACAGCAATGTAAAAACAATTTCTCACCCTTTGTTCCGTTTGCTTTCTATCTTTCACCTCCCCTGCTGCTCCTTTGTGCATAACTGAATACTAACCTTGACTGGCCAGATAACACATGAGATCTTGCTGGTTCTCACAGAATCACAGCATCATTGAGGCTGGAGAAGACCTCTGAGATCATCGAATCCAACCTATAATCTTACACCACGGCATCACCTAGACCATGCCACCAAATGCCACATCCAATCTTCTCTTAAAAACTTCCAGGGGTGGTGACTCCACCACCTCCCTGGGCAGTCCATTCCAGCGCCTAATCACCCTTTCCATGAAGAAGTCCTTCCTGATATCCAACCTAAACCTCCCCTGGTGCAGCTTCAGACCATGCCCTCTTGTCCTGTCACTAGTAGCCTGGGAGCAGAGTCCAACCCTCACCTGACTACAACTTCCCTTCAGGTATTTGTAGAGAGTGATAAGGTCCCCTCTAAGTCTTCTCTTCTATCTGGAGGGAGAGAAGAAGGTGGCATTGGCCCCTTCTGGGCTTTTTTTGTCCAGGGTCAAGAATTGGATTTCTGTATTATTTTAAAGTTGTATATAATTGTAAATACATGTAAATATATTTTGTATGTATGTTTGTAAACTTAGCTTGCTGTAAAATATAGCTTTGTCTCACTTCCAAGCTGTCTGAGCTGGTCTGGTATTGGGGGAGGGGAGAGGAGAATTTGCCAACCCATCACAATAAGCAATCAGGCACCTACTGACTATCAATTTAAATAAAAACTAGTGATTATACCACTGCCAGTACTGCTCCAGGATATCAGCAGGACATGATGTGACCAGAGGTGGTGTGATAAAAGCAGCTGCAGTTTTTTTGTCCCAGTGAGCAAAGCCCAATCCCATAGAAGCAGTAGAACTTGCAGCACAGATTTGACTTTTCAGCTCTTGTGTTGTTGGTGGTTCAGATTCAGAGCTCATAGGACAGATAGGCATAAGACCTTTGAGGGCAGGATATACTTCTAAAATTAGTTTGAATTTGCAACATTACCATAGAATCACAGAATGGTACTGGGGGGAAGGTCACTTAGTCCACTTCCTCTGCAGTCTGCAGGGACATCTTCAACTAGAGCAGGCTGCTCAGAGGCCCAATCCAACCAGACCTGGAATGGTTCCAGTGATGAGGCATCTACTCTCTCTCTCAGCAACCTGGCTCATGCTATGTATACAAAATTTCTTCCTTCTATCTAATCTGAATATTCTCTCTTTTAGTTTAAAATCATTCCCTGTGCTGGTTTGAGCTAATTGGAATATTTTAATAGAAAGAATTATACTATAGGTTGTGAAGGTAAACAATGGTGATGTCTGCTTCACTCATAGGCTTGCTGAGATGNATATTGTGCTGAGCTGTAAATAGAGCTTCATCTCTTAACTTCCAGCCGGCTGAGTTCTAGTCTGGGTCATTTTACAAGTTGGGGGGGGGGCAGGGAACTCTCAAACCGTCACATTCCCCCATGTCCTGTCACAACAGACCCTGGAAGAAGTACTTTCCCATCTTTCTTATGGACCCTCTTCAGGTATTAGATGGCAGCAGTAAGTTCTCCTTGGAGCCTTCTCTTCTTGGGGCTCAACAACCCCAAGTCTCTCAGCCTGTCCTCTCAGCCTTTGACTTTCTCTGGACCCACTTCAACAGATCCATGTTTTTCCTTTGCTGAGGACACAGATCTGGACACAACACTGGGGGTCTTGTAAGAGCAGAGTAGAAAGAGTTACTGAGTTATATTGAATTACTTTCACTCTTAGGAACAGTCCCATAAAGTTCAGCAGTGTTTCTTGTATGAACAGATAGGACTCAAAATAGTAATTGCAGAATATAAATAAACACTGAACAGGACTTTTCTTATTGCTGAGACCCATAGATCATAGACTCCTGCAACCCCAGTGTGGTGAGGGTTGGCAGGGAAATCTGGGGATTATCTAGTCCAACTACCTTGCTAAGGCATAGTGCCCAGGTTCATATCCAGGAGGGTTTGGAATCTCAGCAGGGAAGGAGACTTCACAACTTCTCTGAGCTACCTTGTCCAGTGCTCCAGCACCTTCACAGGAATTGATTTTTTTCTTTATGTTTAGGTGGAACCTCCTGTGTTCTGGGTTATGCCCAATGGTCCTTGACCTGTCACTGAGCACCAATGAAAAGAGCTTGGGCCCTGCCCTTTAGGTATTAATCAGCATTGATAAGATCCCCTCTCAGTCTGCTCTTACGTATGCGCATCTTCATGTGGGCTACACCCACACAGGACCTAAGTGCAATTCGTACTCAAAACACTAATTCTCTGTCAATATAGAATCATAGAATCATAGAATGGGAAGGTTGGAAGGGACCTCAAGGATCATCCAGTTCCAACCCCCTGCCATAGGCAGGGACACCTCCCATTAGTACAGGTCACTCAAGGCCTCGTCCAGCCTGGCCTTGAATATGTCACAGGGAAATTTATTCCTCACTACAGATGCTGCAATCTTATTACCTTAGGATACAGGCAGTGAGGCAAGACTGATCCTGTCAAAAAGATGTTATTTAGTAAGTACTAAAAATAAGCCAGTAATTCAGGAGCAGCTGTGAGGGTGGAGCAGCCTCTCGAACCGAAACAAGCAGATAGCCTGAAAGGCAAAACCAGCCCCTAATTGCTGACATCGCTGTCATTTGCAAAGCTGTCAGGAGCATCAATCACTTTTCACCTTCTTAATAAAGTATTTGAGAATTTTGACATTTGGGCGTGAGGCTCCCTCTTTTGCTGAGTTGTTGCACAGGACTCCTCACTGGAAGTCCTCAGGACTAGTGTAAAGGACACTGATGTGGCAGCAGTGACACCTGCAGAGGGACCTGCAGGGCCAGAGTTCAGAGATCACAGCAGGGCAGAGGAGCTCCACGCCAGACTGAACAGCAGGGATGCCAGTGGCTGAAAAGCAGGACAGGGGCTGGTAATGTGTGCTTGCAGTCCAGAAGTTAACTGTACCCTGGGCTGCATCCAAAGCTGCCTGGCCAGCAAATCAAGAAAGGGAATTCTGCCCCTTTGGTGCAACCACACACACAGTACTGTGTCCAGATTTGGGGTCTCAACACAGGAGAGACATGGAACTGTTGGAAAGTGTTCAGAGTAAGCCACAAAAATGCTGCAAGGGCTGGAACCCCTCTGATGTGAGGACAGGCTGAGGGAGTTGGGGTTGTTCAGACTGGAGGAGAGAAGACTCTGGGGAGACTTTCTGTCACCTTTCAGTACTTAGTGGGGTGAGGGTGTATAAGAAAGATGGGAACAGACTTTTTATCAGGGCCTTTTGTGACAGGACAAGGGCTGATGGTTTTAAACTAGAAGAGGAGAGATCCAGACTAGATAGAGGGAAGAAACCGTTTACACTGAGGGTTTTGAGATAGTGCCCCGACTTGCTCAGAGAGGTGGTAGAAGCCTCGTCCCTAGGAATCTTCCAGCTAAGTTTGGATGGGACTCTGAGCATCCTACTCTAGTTGAAGATGTCCCCACTCACTGCACAGGAGTTGGACTGGATGAGTTTTGTACATCTCTTCCAACACAAAACTGTCCAGGATTCTATGATATAGTGGCCCAAAGGAGAGATCTGGTTTCTCTGCCTAGTGTGGAAAAAGCTCAGACAGAACCTATTGCATTCTTCACTTTTCTTTACGTAATATTGGGACAGTAGTTGCTGAAGGGAGGATGAGCATCAAGGTGATACAGATAAGCCTTAAAGCCTTGTTCTGGCAAAGAGATGATTAACACTGAACCTACAGGTATCCTCGGAGTAAGGCTTGTCCCTGGCTGAAGACAGAGCAGCTATTCCCTCCCCTTTGCATTCACATTTGTAAGTAAGAAAGTGGTACTTCATTCAGAGACTTAATTAGCTTAATTTAGTGTCATTTACTATTTATTGTAATTTAGCTAATTCATTTTAATTTATTCTAAATTAAGTGTGAGCCTGGTCACATTCAAGGCTGCTGTTTCCACAATTACTAATAAAGTCCAAACCCTCACAAGTTTCCTGGGAGCTGATTCACTGCATGCAAATGTGGAGCCAGTAGATTTCAGGGCTCAGGTCATCACCTTAATTATGTGTTTCTTCTCTTTTGGTTTGTTGTTATTCAGCCTCCTAAGCTTGGAGCTCCCCATAATAGCCTTCTCCACATCTTCATTGTTGCCTGTAATACACTTTATTCTCATCTACTTTCTATGCTTGGATCATTGATCTATTTAAGTGCTTCATATTAATTTGACTCAATGTTTGCTTGCTTGGGGCACTTCTTCTTTCATCAGAGTCTATTATTCTTCTAAGGATTTGCTAAAAGATTTGAACTTTATGCCTTTTTATTTGAACATTAAATGAGTTTTTCCACAGGTCTTTATTTCAACAAGGTTTCTCAATTCTGCCTTAATAAAAAAGAAATTAATTTTGGATTATTTCTAACAAGTTAGATAGATATATAGATATTCTGCTTCTGTGCATCAGCCTACGGCAGCCTAACCCTTGTTGTCAGGTAGTGGCATCATTAATGACCAGAGTGCCAGCAGGCTTATACATCAGAGAACAAGAAACACAGCTTTTCCACTGAAATCTGGACACCAGAATCACACAGAATCACGGAAGCACTCTGGTTGGAAAAGACCTCTAAAATAATCAAGTCCAACTGTTATCTAACTCTACCAAATCTGGTGCTAAACCATGCCTCCTTAGCACCACATTTATGAGGATTTTAAACAGCTCCAGGGATGGTGATTCAAGATTTCAGTGTTTGATAACCCTTTTAGTGAATAAGTTTCTTCAAATATCCAACCTAAACCACCCCTGGCACAACTTGAGGCCATTTCCTTTTGTCCTGTCACTTGTTACTACGGGAAGAGACCAACCCCCATCTCACTCTGACCTCCTTCCAGGGAGCTGTAGAGAGCCTCCTTTTCTCCAAGCTAAACAACCCCAGTTCCCTCAGATGCTCCTCACAAGACTTGTGCTCTAGACCTTTCATCAGTGTTGTCCTTCTATGGACACACTCCAGGACCTCAGTGTCCTTCTTGGAGCGAGTGGCCCAAAACTGAACCCAGGATTTAAGGTGTGGCCTTACCAGTGCCCAGTACAGGGGGACGATCCCTGCCCTAGTCCTGCTGGCTACACTGTTGCTGATCCAAGCCAGGATGCCACTGGCCTTCTTGGCCTCCTGGACATTCACTGCCTCATCTTCAGCTAGCTGTTGACCAACAATGCCAGGTCCTTTTCCACCAAGCACTTTCCAGCCACTCTTCCCCAAGCCTGCAGCATTCATGGGCTTGTTGTGGTGACCAAGTGCAGGACCTGGTGCTTGGCCTAGTTGAACCTCATCTCATTGGCCTCAGCTCATTGATCCAGCCTATCCACATCCCTCCATAAAGCATCAATATTCTCCAGCACATCAACACTCCCTCCTCTCAACCTGCAAATGTCCTGGGGTTGCTCAATCCTTTCATCCAACTCACTGATAAGTCTAAACTCAAAAGAAATTCAAGCTTATTTTCAAAAAGTTCTAAGAAAGAGAGACAAAGTAACAGAGACTGCCCCAATTTTTTAACACAAACAGAAGGCAGTGTTACCAAGATTGCAGAGCATAAAAGAACCTGATGTCGCCATGGATTCCAGGACACTTAGTCCATCATGATGGATCTGTCAAGCCTTGGTAGTGGCTTTAAGACTCTCTCTAGGGCTTTTTGTGGGGTAAAAATCCCATATCCACTAACTCTGTGTGCTCTCCCAGAGATCTGTCTTTGATTTTTTGGTCAGCTTTCTGATGACTATTTGCCCAAGGAATAATAATAATGTCTGTTTTAAAGTGTGAGCAGACAAGAGAAGGTGACACACACAGAGGCACTGTTCAGCCCTACACAGCTGCAATTTGCAGCAAAAAACTCCCACTGAGGTTGTGCAGGAGGGTTTGGACTTTGTGGTGGGAGTCAAACCAGGTGCTGTTGCCTTCCTGATTGGGTGTTACAGGTTAAGTACCTTTGAAGAACACATAACTTCCCTAAAATTTGGGGAAAGAAAATTATATTCACCTCTTTTTACCCTGATCTAACATTCTTTTGCTTCTGGATTGACAATAAAAGAGCTTTGAACCTGAAATGGGACATGGGTTGGAATGAAACAGAATAAAGGCATTCTGATGTAAGGGCTACAGATGAAGCCAGAATGGAAACTGTAAGACACAGGCCGAATAACTTTAATTATATTTTCTGTCCTTTAACACTGAATCTATTTCCTAGCAAACAGGCTGTATTTGGGTCATCCCAACCTCGGGAGACAATGTCTCTCTTTTCTGTAAAGCTTCTTTAGCTCAACTCACATGTGTTCTCCGGCTTTTGCTGCTTCCAGGTCTGCAAAACCCCTCGATACGCTTGTGAGCACGTCCTTCTTCTGGCAGTTGTTTGTTGCCCTATCTACAAAAGCTCAGCCCCATGATGCTTTCCGGAAGCCTGACCTTCCCTAGACTCCTTTCATGTGAGGATGCCCTATTTTACCAGAGATGAGCACAATGAGTCCTCAGTGTTAAGACCTTGGGGCTGCCTGCTCAGGCTCAGCGCAGCTAGCAGAGACCAACAGCAAACTGCAGGGATCTGAAGTTGTGAGCACAGAAATGAAGCTTTGGGAGGAGATGCAAGTGTTGTATGAGAATTGATCTTTGTAAAGCATGGAAGCAGACTGAGGAGATGCTGTGCATTAATCAAAGCGAGGGAGGAGCAGATAACAAGGTCACTGTCTCCATGCAGACAATTGTCCTCCTTTTCCCACCAAAGGCAAGTGGACTGTGTCTGGGTTGCAGTGAGAGATTTCCCCCATGGAAGCCAGGCATGGGGTACATTGTGTCCTGCTTCTGCCTAGGTATCTCCCTCAGAGACCAGAAGCAAACATGCCTGCCCACCTATGTAGCACAGAAGCAAAGGTCCACAGTTAGTGAAGTTAATAAAAGCTCTGTGCTAAAACGTTCCAGGGTGCACTTGAGACTGGGCCTCAATTGCTATAATTACAAGCCAGTGATACTTGCCGGTGATTCTGCTTTCTGGAGCCTATTAGATCCATGACCTTCTCTCTTTTTTTTCTCAGCTGCCTGCCAGCTGAGGTCTGGGGTCTGTCCTCCTCCTTTCTTTCTCCTGCAGAATAGAAGAGAATAGTATTATCAAGTGCTATAGAGTTGGTTCCCTAGGGGTGAGAAAAAGAAAATCCCTTCTGATACTGCCACCCAAAAAGCCATGGTTTGCGGTAATACATTTTGTCTTGCCCCTGAGGCAGACCGAGAGCACACAATCAGATGCTGTGGCTCAGAGGAGGGTGATAACTTGCTATTCTTAAGTTATGATAACTTCATGGCACTCAGGCACATGCCTTTAGCTCAACACTTAGTGATTTAAACTAAATCCACATAACACATTACATACATTGGGGGAATTCACAAAAAGGCAAGTTTAGCTAAACCAGTTTGAGAGGTTTCAGTGAAGTCCATGTGACATAACAGAGATAAGGCTACAGGACTGCTCCTCCAACAAGTCATTTGGTTTATAACCAAATACTTCTTGTTGTATATGTAGATATCAATGCTGATGTCAATGTTTATCTGTCTTGGCAGTGCTGGGTTAATGGTTGGGCTCAATGACTTTTTCCAACCTAAGTGATTCTATGTGTATAAATTTACATGCGACTGTTACTAATGTCAATACAATTGAACAGAAATATACCTGAGTGTGAAAATGAAGCAAAGTACCCTGGGATACGGCCAGCTGACACCTTTTGCAGTATCAGTGGTAAAATCCATGCTAAAGGGAAGTTAAGAACTCTGTCAGGTTCATACACACATGCTCTGAAGGTGTTTATTCGCCTTCCACATTCAAATGCTGCAGAATTAATGAATTTAAAGCAGCAGCTCTGAGTGCATCCCCCAGCTCCATTACCAGCCTCTCTGGACTCTGGAAGGCATGCTTTTTAGAAAGCACAGTGTGAATACAAATTCAGAATATATAGGAAAGAAACCTGGAGATTGTGTCCCGCTCTGGAGCCCTCAGCACAAGAAGGACATTAACCTGTTGCAGGGGGTCCAGAGGAGGGCCACAAAAATGATGCAGGGGCTGGAACCCTGCATCATTTGTGCAGGACAATCTGAGAGAGTCGAGGTTGTTCAGCCCAGAGAAGAGAAAGCT
>VWYK01085482.1:0-18565 GCA_013399775.1 Semnornis frantzii | reverse complement strand
TTTTTTTATGCTGAGGGTGGTGAGATATTGTGCTACGTTGTTCAGAGCGGTGGTAGAAGTGCCATTCCTGAAAACATTGCAGATCAGCTTGGTTGGGGCTCTGATCAACCTTCTCTAGGTGATGATCCTGTTCACTGTGGTGGGGAGGTGGACTGCATGACCTTTCCAGCCTAAAGTACTCTATGATCCTATAAAGTCTATGAAACATAATCTAAAAGCAGCATTTACCCTATAAAGAAATAGAGGCACAGCACATAACACGCACACATCCTTGCAAGCAGATACAGCAGCACGTATCTGGTATTCACTCATCCCAGACAAGCTGCAGATAAAGAATGATAAAGACAAGTCAGACAACATTTCAAATAGCAAATTGAGGAAACCCACAATCTGTTTGTAAACACTTCACTAACAGTCAGGAGAGAAAATTCAATCCAAAATATTATTGCTGGGAGTGAATTCGTGGGCTTGACAGTGCAGGAGGAAAAGTCGGACTCAATGATCTCACACAGCTTTTCCAACCTAAATGATTCTATAATTCTATGATCTTTAAAGAGAGTTCAGATGTGGCCTATGGTCATAAATTCAGATCTTAACCTCTGCTGCTATATTCCATGTGCATGGTGCATGGTGTCAGAGCATGCCCCTGCAGCATGTCACCACCACGATCTCACTTAAGGTCAGGGAAATGCAGCGAGGATGAGTTTCTCAAGGCTACAAGGGAAAAGGACATCGGAGCTGAGATGAGGACTGCAGATCTCTCCCTTCAAGCTCTGAACTTTGTGTTTCTCACCCCACTTTCCTCCCTTAAGGCATGTTTTTCATTCCCACAAGCCTCACAGGCAGGGAGCACTGGGCTGGCTATTCAGAAAGATGAAAAACAAGAGAAGAGTGTTGGGATTGGGAAGGACAGCAGAACACCACATCCTTCTCACGCAAGCGAGCTTTTTTTTTTTGTTAGAAACTGGGCCCAGGCTGCTGACAGAACAATTACTGAAAGTAATTATTTTCTCATTGGGTAAACACTCCAGTACAATATGCAACTGTTTTAAGAGCCAGGCTATGTCCATAAATTATCTAACTGAATTAGTGCTGGCTTCCAGAAGCCCCAGCTAGTTGGGGGGAAGGAGCTTGCATTTTGGCTGAGCTGTTGTCGTGAGAAGTAGCAGGGCTCTTTCTTGAGGCATAAGGACACAATCTTGGCAGGGGGCCAGCACTAGGCTAGAATCAGAATTCATTATTCATGATAAAGTGGGAGGCAAATCTTTTGATTTATTGGCAATGAGCAGCGCAAACACCAGATGCCTTCCAGCGGAACTGTACGTGCATGGACGGAAAGAAATGCCCCTCCTGGTGCTTTCCAGGCAGATTAGCGTCCCAGACAAAATTTGCTACTTTGCTTTCAAACATTAGATAGAAATCTTTCGGCTCACCTTCATAGTATTGCTTTGTGGCCAAAGAGACAAATCCATCTTTCCTGCTCTCTATTCTGATTGCATATAAACAAGAAGCTACATGGACAATGCAGGCAGGAACCAAACCAGACCTTCCAGAAATCATCCCTATGATAAATCACACACATACGTGCAGCAGCACTGAAAGTCACAGCCATAATTCTACTGAGGGATTCTGATAACACCTTCCAGGCAATTTGTAATTCAATCCCTGTCTGGATCTCTTCTCCATTGCTCACCACTCCCTTGACTATGCATCTGATCGTTGCTATTCTTAATTTCATTGCTCAGTGACTCTGAAGCTTTTCCCACACCATCCCATCTAAACCAAATAATCCCTCTGTGAACATATTCAGAGATCTCAGTCCCATTTCCTTCATGCTGCAGTGATGTTTGTCACCGAGGCTCTTGGGTGCAATTCAGATTTTATATGGCAAGTTTGTGCCTTTCTGAGCAAGGGGGAAAAAAAACCCCAGTCAAGTCTCAATTATCATCCAGATCGCAAATTAACACCATTCTGCCATTTATAGGGCAATGCACAGCTGTAGCACAGTGTTCTGGCTGAGAGCTGCAGCATCTTTCCTACAAGGCAAGCTGAGAGAGCTGGGGCAGTTCAGCCTGGAGAGGAGAAGGCTTCAGGCAGAACTTGTGGCTTTTTGGTTCTTAAAGGAGCTGATAAGAAAGCTGGGAACAGACTTCTTAGCAGCGCCTGGTGTGAGAGAACAAGGAGTGATGGCTGTTAACTGCAAGAGGGGGGATTAAGACTTCATTCAGATAGAAGGAAGAAATGTTTTTATACTGAAGGTGGTGAAACCCTGGCTCAGCCTGCTAACAGAGATGGTAGAAGCCCTATCCCTGGAAACATTCCAGCTCAGGTTGGACAGAGCTCTGAGCAACCTGCTCTAGTTGAAGATGTTCCTGCACTTTGGGGTCTGGGGTGGATGTTGGACTAGATGGCTTTTAAAGATCCCTTCCACCATAAAGCATTCCAGCTCCTGACATTCAGTGACTCAGTGATTTGGTTATTCTGCTCCCCAGTGACACAAACCACCAGCACTGTCCAGGCCAAACCTTCCCTCAATTCCTCTACAGAAATTGATTTGCTTGTTTTTTTTCAAAAGTAAATACCCAATTATAGTCTTGTAGCCCAAAGCATGTTTTATGTTACCTCTTTCAGGACTCACTTATCTCTGTTCCCTGCGTAACTGAGAATTGACTGTAGCTCATTGCACTCCCCATGTTTCACCTTTTTTGACCAAGCAAGTGCAAGTTCTCTGCTCTCTCCCTCTCAGCAGAGGGGTTTTCATACTGCAGTGAGAGGGAGCATGTAGCTAATGACTCCTCTCAGAAGGCCAACGGATGAGAACTCTGCCATTTAAATTACAATATTTCAGCTGCAGCATGGACACCCTGTTATGATAAACAAGTCTCAGCTCTTTTTGGATGAAAAGCAAGTTCAGAGTGAGGTCCAGCTCAGGAGATTTTAACTGTGTCCAGGAGCTAGGGAAAGCTTTATTTTTTTCACTACCTCTCTGTCTGACATTAGGCAGATTAACTTTAATTCAAAGAAGTAGCCAGTGACTAGTCTGCCAAAGAAGTAGCCAGTGAGTAGTCTCACACATTGCTTTGATGATGGCATTAAGGTATTCCTTTGATGTAGTCTTATTTATTCACAAAGAAATCTCAACAAGTCCGTTTTTTCTCAGCACAGTAGGACTCAAACACAAAGAATGGTTTGTTGGCTCACAGTTTTCTGGTCAATCTGCTGGTCTCTAGTCCTTTCCTCTCAGCCATCACATAGGCTTTCTGCTGCTTTCCTCCCAGTTCTGCTGCATCTTTTAACACATGCTTATGACCTAGGAAAAAAAATCCCTGTTCCTCTTCCTATGCATTCCAAGTGCAGCAAAACCCATTTCCTCTCCCAGACTACCTTTGCAAACCCCTGTATTTTGGGAAATCACTCCTATTGTCTTAGGAATCTCATTTTACATAAATTTCACTATTTCCAGCATTCATTTTACATGAAGAGTGGTTGTCATGCCCTCGAGCTCCAAGAATTCATCTAATCTGTAGTAAAAGTCTACATATCACAGGGCAGAGATTTTTATCTTGGTTCTTTGTTCTACTTTACAACCCTTTGCATTGGGCAGGAAGGGTCTGCCTGAGCCTGTAGGCTACAGCAGAGCAGATCATCTTGCATAGCATTCATATGAGACTCATAGCTCAACCCACTAGACACAGTTGACTGAACATGGCCTTCATCAGCCATCCAAAAACAATACTTGGCATCACAGAGGGGCAGTCTGACCCCTTTGCCATTGTGCTAACATTGATAGGCAACCTACACCTGCCCAAGCCACCTGCTAGCTGCTGCTGCCAGCTCCACCAAAACCTGCACTTGAGGACTACTCAAGTACAAAAGTTGGCATGTCTCATGACTCCTTTTGCAGGCAAGGAGCCCAGTGAAATGCTGAAGACCCAGTCCCTAGGTAAAGGTGGAGGATACACTGTAGAGCTTTAGTGGAAGGACTTCATAGAATTCTTGAGGTTGGAAGTGACCTTTAAAGCTCATCTAGTCCAATCCCACCATAGTGAGCAGGACTTATTCAACTAGATCAGGTTTCTCAGAGCCCCATCCAACCTGACCTGGAATGTTTACAGGGATGGAGCTTCTACCAACTCTCTAGGCAACCCAGACCAAGGTTTCACCATTTTCAGTGTAAAATATTTCTTCCTTTTATCCAGTCTGAATCTCCCATCCTCTAGTTTACAGCCATGACCCCATGTCCTGTCAGAACATGCCTTCCTATGAAGCCCGTTCCCACCTTTCTTATTGCCCTCTTCATGTACTGAAAGACCACAAGAAGGTCTCCCTGAAGCCTCTTTTTCTCCAGACTGAACAACGTCAATTCTCTCAGCCTGTCTTCACACCAGAGGGGTTCCAGCCCTTGCATCATGGTTGTGGCCTCCTCTGCATCTGCTCAAAAGGTCCATGTCTCTCCTGTGCTGAAGACCCCAGATCTGGAGACAGCACTGCAGGTGGGGTCTCACCAGAGCAGAACAGAGTGGCAGAATCTCCTCCCCTGACCTACTGACCACGCAGAGTTGGATGCAGCCAAGGAGATGATTGGTGCACATTCTTGGCTCGTGCCCAGCTTTTCACCCACCAGAACCCCACTGGGACTTCTGGGAAGGGGCTGCAGAGGGGACTCTGTTGGCAGTGTGCTCAGAGAAAAGAAGCAGCAGAATGTGATGCTGTGAGTTGCAAGGTGGGTCAGCACCTGAAAGAACACACCTGTGATGCTGAATACTCACCACAGATGAGAATAAATGCTAGCAATTACTTTCAGCTTAAGTGATATTAAAAGGAGATCCCTGATAAACAAGTAAATCTCACAGAATTCATTTCTCTCCTTGCACTAATCCTCTGTAATTAGGGATAAATGCCAGATTTGCTGCTGGAACACTCAGCTGTAAAATATTCTCCACTGCACAAATGGAGAGAGGCTGAAATCTCACACAGCAGAAGAAAACAGCCAGTGTAGTTCCTCAGACCTATTTACGTCTGGCTGTCAGTGCCTTTTAAACTCTTCAAACAAGGCTTGTCCCACTTTTGACACTTTCATGGCCAGCACAAGGGAACCTGAACCTCACAGAACCCTTTGAGACTCACTATAGAGAATATTTAGCACAGCTGAAAAACAGTGTCAGGACAACCATCTGCAGCAAGAGGCATTTTGTGGAGCTGTTTAGTTACGAGCCTCAAAGAACTCTACCCAAAAAGGTGCTAGAGTTTGGAAGCACACCACAGAAAGAGGGTGAGGTGGAAACTGCAAAGCCCTTTGAAGTAGTGCAGCATCCTAGGACTAGGGGACGCGGATTAAAGAATGATTCACAAAAAGCTTTTGCTCAGACACTGGGAACTTTGTGGAACACCCCAGAGAAGCGGTGGGTCCAGTGAAGTTAATCACACTGAGAGGGAGCCTACGCCAGGGCACGACTGCTTAGCCAAATAATAGCTTGGCTGGGGTAATTCAGGAGCTGATTGTTTCTGTGTGCACACAGCTAATCTGAGCTCTGTCAGTTATTTACTTAAAGTACAATCTGGACACTTTCATTGTGGCTCAGTTGGTTCCCAAGGTTTTTGTTGGCACAGGAAAGAGGAATCTCCTCCTCTCAGTACAGTTGGTTGGTTGAGAGATTATGCAGACCTTTTCACAGGGACTCACGTGGGAGCTAGGCAACAGTCAAGCTAATTCATTCCCTGTTCACCAGGCTCAGATTAGTGACAGTGTTACCAGTTTCACAAGTTCCTGCACACCAGCTGAATGGAGGTAACTGCTGTGAGCCCATGAGAAATGAGAGGTGATATTACAGAATCCCATCCTGGTTGGAAAAGACCTCCAAGACTACTGAGTCCAGTTGTTAACCCAGCACTGCCAGGTTCCCTATCCCTCAGCAACACATCTCCACAGCTTTTCAATCCTTCCAGGGATAGGGAATTCACTGATTCCCTGGGCATCCTGTTCCAGGGCTTGACAACCCTTTCAGGGAATACATTTTTATTCATATCCAACCTAAACTTATCCTGGCAGAACTTGAGGCTGTTTCCTTTTGGACTACCAGAGCAGAGACATCAATGAGAAACAGGCCAAATGTTGCGTGCAGGTGACCTCTTCTTTCCTCCTTCCCATTGCTCCTACTGATGCTCACCAATGCCCAGAAATCTAACCACAAATCTAAGAATCTGAAAATCTCTGATGCCAGATATGTCAAAGGAAAACAGTTCTAACACAAGGCAATGTGCAAAACTGTATTCTAGGGTGGAAATGCATTTCTTTTGGGTGTTGCTAATCAGATAATCCTGGGAGCTGAAGAACTGGTACATCTAGGTAATCTCTCCCAGGCAGTGTAGATACAAACACTATTCATTAATTAATGTTCTATAGTATGTACATCTGTACTCCCATTCAATCATCTAAATCTCTTTTCAGACAGAAGGTCCTTGAAGTGATAGAATTTTTTTTTTCACATATAGTTCACTCTCTGATTAATTTTCTGATGTGCAAGCCCACAGATTCCTCTCAGCCATGCACTTTTATTTAAAAGCTCTCAAACAAACTCTTGTCCTGATTCTGACTGTTACAGCTGTGTAACAGAATCACAGAACCCCATCATGGTGGGGGTTGGAAGGGACTCCTGGGGATCATCTAGTCCAAGCCCCTTGATAAAGCAGTATCGCCCAGAGCAGATTGCCCAGGCTTGCATTCAAACATGTCTCCATCTCTCCAGAGGAGGCCCCACAGGCTCTCTGGGCAGCTTGTTCCAGCCTTCTGTCACGCTCAGAGGAAAGTTTTTCTTCATGTTTAGATGGAACCTCCTGGGTTCTAGTTTGTGTCCATTGACCCTTGTCCACTTAAAAGAGTCTAGCCTCATCATCTTGGTCCCCACCTCTCTCAATCTGCTCTCCTCCAGGCTAAACAGCACCACGTTTCTCAGCTTTACCTCCTCACAGAGATGCTCCAGTCCCTTCACCATCTTTGTAGCCCTCGAAAGTTCCCAGGAGTAGATAGACAGCCACTAACAAGGTGCCCCCATGTTCTGTGCTGGAAGGACACAAAGTAGTACAGCTGCAACCATCATCCACGCTGCTCAACTGTATAAGGCTTCGAGGCAGCTTGGAGCACAGGCAAAGTGAGCTTGCAGGGGACACAGGTGACAGAGCACTGGAACGGGCTGCCCAGATAGGCTGTGGAGTCTTCTTTGGAGACTTTCAAAACCTGTCTGGATGTGTTCCTGTGTGAACTACCCTGGGTTATCCTGCCTTGGCACGGGGGTTGGACTCGATGGTCTCTGGAGATCCCTTCCAACCTCTAAAGTTCTGTGGTTCTGTGATACACCATGTCTCAGAAAAAGCAAAAGGGAAGAACTGAGGCTCTTACGCCTGCCTGGCCTGCTCGATGGGGTCGTAGTTGTCAAGGTAGTTGAACCGGATGGTGTCCGTAGGGTGCCTGTCTGATGAACGCCACGGCAGCAGCTTTTTCTTCTCCTTGTTTGTCCTACTTCCTGGCACAGCAAGTTTTGTCTCTGGGGTGTTGCTTCTTACTGGTTGCACATCTATAACTACAAACTCATCCTTTGAGGGAGTCTAATAAGAGAGATTAAAAGAAAAAAAAACAAAACATTTTAGCCTATAAAGAAAATGAGATTTATTCTGCTTAACTTTAGACTTATAAGTGTTGAGTATTAAGTGAAAATCAATCTCTCCAGACTTCATGATGGTCATTGGACAGCAATAGGCACCTGGCAGTGCATGTCATCATCCATGTCCCAAAATCTGTATTAAGATGATCTGCATTGGCTTCCCTGTGTTAAAAAGTCTGCAAGGGCTTGTTAAAACTAGCGGAATGAGTTTTTAATTGAGTAGATTCCCACTCTCCCAGTCCTGCAAACCATGAATGGTATCAGTGAATCTCAGGAAAAAATAATGGCTACTGAGTAATGCCCCACCTCCCCTAAATGGTTCTGACACCTTTGAAGAAGTGAGAAAGAGACAACACCAGGTGGTATAAAAGGCATAATGGGTGGTTTTTTCCTTTCCATGAGGTAAAATGACTCAAAAATGTCAGCAGGGGTGACTCGGGAACAGGTTGCCCAGGGAGGTTGTGGCTGCTCCCTCCCTGGACATGTTCAAGGCCAGGTTGGACAAGGCCTTGAGTGACCTGTAGTAGTGGGAGGTGTCCCTGCCTATGGTAGGGGGTGGGACTAGATAATCTTTGAGGTCCCTTCCAACCTTACCATTCTATGATTCTATGATTCTATGATTCTGTGCTGGGTACCTCATCTCTGCTCATCAGAATGAGGCAAGCTATCATCTGCTCTACAAACTGGGGAAAAAGTAGAGAGGAGCAGCCTTGAGTGCTGGAAAGGAAAATTTAGAGGATTACTTCAGAATACCCTGCAGGGACAGCAGAGTGAGATCTTGGCGACTGGTCCTCCTAATCAGTGAGATTTTTACTTCCCCCTTACCAGGGACAGGTGATGGGGAAATGGCAACACATGAGATTAGATTCTAATTTTAAATTATATATCTTCCATTTCACTGGTGGGAGGTTACAGACAAATAAAGAAGCAAAAGGGTTAGGAACCCCACCAGCCCAGTTTTCTCACTAGCCCTGAACGTCTCTAGAGGTAGCAGGTATGTACCTTTGGTCTTGAGACACGCAGCTCCTTCACCATCTCAATGTAATGTTTCTTCCAGATTCCTTGCTCGAAGGGAGTTGGAGAGAAATTGATGTACCAGCCAAAACGCAGGCATTTCAGCATCCAGAGCTGATCCAGTTCAGACAAGTACTTCCAGTACCAGCTCACCTGGGAATGACCAGTAAGTTGAAAACTTTGGAGTTTCAAGCATCCACGATTGCAGCTAGACAGTTCTGTGCTGTGGATGCAATCTCTATGTCCTTAAACTAGCATAAGTCTTTAACACTGTTTGTGCTCCCTTTAAACCTTTCATTAAAGCAGTTAGCTTAACATTTGAGGCCTTCATGGCATGCTCAGTGCCTAAATGTTAGTTATCTCCAGCCCAGAGTGAAATATGCCAAAAGCCATGAGCCAGGAGGAAAGATTTCAGCTTGTTTGGAGCAATTTCCTGCACAAACAGCATCTGATGGCACTGCTGTGCTTGTAATAGCAGCTGTCCAGTGATGTAATACAACTGTAAGGACCTTTCTTTCTAAGCAGGTCTTTTCCTAACCTGTCTTCTCTGTGCCTGTGAATGAGTAACATGAGTTACAGACATATAAAACAGACAATGGTGGAGAAAGATACCAGAGCAAATTTAAACAAGCTGAGATGTTGATGTATTTATAATATTATGTGGAGTACTATGTTAGTACTGTAATAATGTCACTAATCTCTGAACTTAATCACAAAATCCCAGAATGGTAGGAATTGGAAGTGACTTCTGGAGATTGTCTAGTCTAGCCCGTCTGTGACTATTTAAGTCACAGAGACCGGGTTGCCCAAGCTCACATCCAGACGGGTTTGGAATCTCTATAGAGAAGGAGACTCCACAGCCTCTCTGGGCAGCCTGCTCAGGGCTTCAGCACCCTCACAGGAAAGTTTTTCGTGTTCAGATGAAACCTTCTGGGTTCCAGTTTGTGCCCCTTGCCCCTTTTCCTGTTGTTGGGCACCACCAAAGAGTCTGGGAACAGCTTCTTGACCCTTAAGGATAAGTGTTGATCCCCTCTCAACCTTCTCCAGGCTTAACAGCCCCAGGTCTCTCAGCCTTTCCTCATAAGAGAGATGCTCCTGTCCCCTTGTCTTCTTTGTAGCCTCTGCTGGACTCTTTTCAGCAGTTTCCTCTCTCTTAAACTGAGAAGCCCAGAACTGGATCCAGTACTCCAGATGTGGAGGCACTAGTAAAGGGCACTAGGGCGCAGCAGCAGAGAAAGAGAACCTCCCTTGACTTGCTGAACACACTCTTGGTGCACCCTGGAAAGCTGTTTGCCTTCTTGACCACAAGGGCACTGTGCTGGCTCGTGGCGAACTTGTCCATTCACAACTCCTTTGGGTATCACCTGACAGCATTTTATCTCATGCAGACATATTTTTGGAGCCTTAGCCACTGTGCACAAAAGACTGAAGCTGTAGCTGCCGTGTTCAAAAGCACATCTGTAAGTTCTCTGCTTCTCCTCATCCAACACTTTACCCTGCAGCATTTTAAAGGATCTGTTTTTCTTAAAGCATCACGTGCAGTTCTTTGCAACCAGGACAAGCCAGCATTTTTCAAAGTAATTAATGATTTTGTGCACAGTGCAAGGTACTTTAAAACTTGTTTGGAGGTTGGATTAGATGACCTTTAAAGGTGCCTAAAGCTCCTCATAACATTCTGTGATTCTATGATTCTAAAAGCACACTATTTTCAGAAAGTACCAGGCCTCCTTCTTGGGAAAAGTCAGTCTTCTGAAGTGCCACATTTTAAATGCCTTACAGCTGAGCATCTAAAATTACTTCTTCATTCTTGCAAGTCTTGGCCAATCTGGCTTAATTTAGGATCTCATACAAGCATCACGAAGCATTTGGCAGCAGACTGCTAAGTCAGAAAACGCCCCTGCGTTATGAAGAACAGCACTGCTGTGTCTCTGCTGAAGTGCTGTTTCCTAGTTTTTAACCAGCTCCACCTGACTTTCTTAACCTTAGGTAGGTGGGGTTTTTTACCTGTGCACATCGACAGAGGCTCCGTGGGTCCAGGAAGGAAAAGATGTATAAAGACAGGACTCTAGGAAGCTTTGTGGTAAAATCTAGGGCCTCAGTGGGAACTCGCTCTTGTAGCTGCTTGGCACAGAATTTCTGCTGTGATGGGGAGCAGCGTTCCAACAGGTCTGCCAGGATCCTCCGCCTCTGACCATCTGTCCACTTGTCAAACTGAAAAAAGCAGTTTCAGGTTCTGAGAAACCGGAGATTCAGCTTCTTAAAATAAAGCACACATTTAAGGCAAGGCAAAGTGCATAAGCAGCAGCTTCTGGTGACTCACTCAAGTGCAAAGCACGTAGGAACTGGAAGCAAATGGAGAGGCTACATTGAAAGGAACTCTTAGGCCACAAAACATGTGACTTATAACCCTCAAAGGATCCAGGATGGCCACACTCATGCTCACATGTCTCTCTGCTCCTGGGACCAGCTGGGTGACTTTGGTTCACTCATGAAAAGGAGGAGACTCATATGTAGATTTACAGGATTGTGTCCCGAATTGCAGTGAGCTGATTCCTTGTCTATTCCAACACTTCTATGGCCCCCACTACTGCAATATCTGAGTGCATCACAACTTGTAAAGTGATTATTCTCACAGTCCCACTGCACAGGAGAGAAATCCCCGCTGCAGAGAAGTAGAACAAAGAGAAACTGCATCAGCTGCCCATGTCTCACAAGGGAAAATCTGCAGCATAGAACTAGCTCCACAATAACAAAGATTTGTCACGGCATTTCTGTGCTTATGACAGGTAGCTGAAAGGGAGAATTGAGATGGCTGGGGGAAGGAACCAGCATTTAGGTAACCACACAAGCATGTATCATTTTGCTACAATGGCAACAACAAGGCTGCACTGAGTGGAGTGGAGCAGAGCTGTGTAAACAGGGTGCGAGCAAGGGTGGCAGTAGCTGATGTTGAACTTGTGTTGATAGCAGAAGATGGAAAGGGCTCTGTCAGCAGGAGTCTTCTGGGAGGAGTCTGACCTCACCACCACAGTCTGCACAATCTGTCTCCAAATTTGCAAGAGCAGTCCTGGCTGCAAGGGCAGCCAGAGCCCCAGGAGGGAGGAAATGTCAGAGGACTGCGGGTGGGAATCCTGGTTGGGAGGTGCAGGCAGCAGAATGGCACAGTTAAAGAAGGCTTTCCAAAATACAGATTATGGAAAAATCCTTCTGCATTCTGGTTCCTAGTGCAGCAAGAGCAGCCTTGACCCAAACACACTTTTCTTTTCAAAGGGAAAATTGAATAGTCTGGGGAATTCCCCTCTTTGGGGAACGCTGCTTTTCCCTGCCTGCTTCCTTCTCAGGCATTGACCATCCCCAAAACACACACCCTGGACTCTCAAGTCTGCTTCCCAAAGCCAGCTTTCCACAATTGACAACTTGCTCTCCGCAGGTCAAATCAGAGCACATTCAGTTTTGCATTTAACCTTGGGGGCATCTGAAGTACTTGGTTAAATGTGACCTTCAAAAAACTTAGAACAAAACATTAATCAAAACATTAATTTCTCTTTTTTTTTTCTTTTTTTTTTTAATTACTATGGGTAAACAGTTTAATGTCCAGTGTCCCTTCCTCTCCCTTTCAGAACAGAACAGACTAGAAATTCAGGTATTTTTGTTTCTCTTCTTCCCAACTCAAAATCTATGGTCAAGTGGAGGGCTGACAGAATTACAGTTTAAAACATACTGTGCAGATTAAACGTAATTGAGTGAAGAACTCTTTGTTTCTTTATTTATTTTTATTTGGCTCCAGTTAGTACTGGAGAATGAACTCTAAGAAGTGAATAGCTCTCCTCCTTCTTGCACGCACCTCTGCAAGACCTTCAAGAAAAAGAGATGAAGAAGGGATGGAAGTAGCATTCATGAGATCCTGGAGAGACAAAAAGCCCAAACAGAAAAGAGCTCCTAAATGTTCATGGCCTTTCAGACACAGGGAAGTACGGAATGTACCTTTTTTCTCCCATATGTCTTTTGCATATGATTTTCACCTCCGATGATACTTAGTAAGAGGAAAAAACGAAGCAGGGCCTTTGATTTGGGACTTAGAAACATGTTGTTGAAGAGCAAAATCAAACAAAGGTGTACTATAGGGGACAAGGGAGGTTCTGCCTGTCCCATTCTCACTCTCAGCTTGATACAAAAGGATTTATAGGGGACAAGGGAGGTTCTCCCTGTCCCATTCTCACTCTCAGCTTGATACAAAAGGGTTTCTCTGTCACATGGTGAAGAGAGAAAGCTTCTGCTGCACTCACACCCCGTTCATGATCACCGCTCCATGCTTGTCTCATTAAAACAATCCACAATCACTAATTTGCAAAGATAAATTTCTCCCCTATATTCCAAAGATGAGGGGTTAACTGACTTGCTGTCTTCCACACCAAAGAGGTTAAGTGAGCTAATCAAAGCAGATCTAGCTTCTCTTTCAGGGAGACAGAATATTTGCTCCCTTTTAACTCTTCACGTTCTGCCACAGAGCCTGCACATTCTGTGTCCTCAGCCTGTGCTTCCCTCAAGGGAAACTCCATTGGCATCAGCACCAAGCATTCAGGAGCATGGGAACACACAGCTTCTCCTCCACTGCATTCAGCAGCAGCCAAGTGAGTTCGGCAGACATCATTTGTCTCTTTTCCGATATTAACAAGCATGCCCCCAACCAACATGTGGCTGCCTTTCTCCACAGTTCCTCCCCTCGCATCTGATTACAGCAGCCCAACCAGTTGGACCGGATTCCCCTTTTCAAGGTGCTGCACCTTGTCTCTGGCAGCCAGGAAGGCTTTTTCCCCCCCCCTTTTTCTGTGCCTTTCCCAAAGCCCTGGTGAACAATGTCTCCCCGGGGACTGTATGACATAAGGCCATGCTGGCAATGCAGAGTGCTCAGTCGCAGCTTCTGCGATCAGTTTACAATTAATCCATGAGTGCACACACACAAATAACACAGCCTGAGACTGAAGGGAGAGCCCACGACCTCTGTGCCAAAATACAGAGAGGCTCTACTGCTTTACCTAAAGAGGCCCCTCTCTGCTCTAAGAAACAGATTATTTTGGAACTAGTTGCTGAGAAAAGATGTGATCCTCATCTCCAAACCTGCATGCCAACATGAGCCAACAGGCAGCCCTGTTTCTGCAAATGTAGGACCATGGTAGGAGTGATAGAAGCTTCATCCCTGGAAACATTTAAGATCAGGTTGGAGAGGGCTCTGAACAACCTTCTCTAGTTGAAGATGACCCTGCTCACTGTGAAGGGTTTGGGCTAGATGACCTTTACAGGTCCCTTCCAACCTAAATCATTCTATAATTCCCTGATTCTGTGGCTGCATTGTTTAATCAACAAGGCTGTTCTACAGAATGGCTTGCAAGTAGTTGGAGATGATTCACCAAGGGAGAAGCAATTTTCCCCTTCCTCTCCAGCTATCTTCTCCCACTTTGATGCAGGGATTTGTTGGAGACCCAGGACCTGGGTGAGAAAAGAAGGGATGAAGCAGAGAGACACCTGATATCCATAAAATACACTAATCCACCCAACCTAATCTTCAACGTCTCTGCTGCCAAAGCTGCTCCTTGTCAGCAATTTGCAGTTAGCTCTGAAATCTGTTTTGTTTTGTTTTTTGCCACTGTACTTAAACAACTAAACCTGAAAGTTTGTGAGACTCCTGGAAAGGTAGCTGAAGAAGGCAAGCCCAGTGACAGGAAGCACCTCCAAGCAGGAGCCATTAGTCCTGCACCTTAGCATCTGGCATGAGATCAGCTCCTGGATAAAGAAATGTCTATAGATGGGGGACTGTGGTGAGTAGGGAATGGGGTTCAGCTATCCAAACAATGCTCTGGGTTGTGAGGCATCCTGCACAGCCTAGAGCTGCCACTCCAAGGGTAACAGTTATCTGCAAGTCCTGCATCATATCTAATGTGATATGAGAGGTAGATAATGAGACCAAGACATAAATAATGCATATGTCCCCACTATCATCCTCTTGGCCTACAAAATGAGGTGGCTGCATCCAAAATGCGTGTTTGGCATCAACCCTGGCCCAGGCTTACGTCCAAAGTGGGTCTGAACAAAGTCATCCAGAGGTACTTGGACTAGCCAGAGAAGTGGTGCTGTGTGTGTACATCATGAGGTTCATCAGGGCCAAATGCAAGATCCTGCACCTGGGTCTAGGAAATCCCTGCTATCAGTCCAAACTAGGCAATGAAGGGATGGAGAGCAGCCCTGTGGAGAATGATTTGGGGGCACTGGTGGATGAAAAGCTGGACATATGCCAAGAATGTGTGCTTGCAGCTCAGAAGGACAGCTGCCTCCTGGCCTGCATCCAAAGCAGCATGGTTAGCAGGTTGAGGGAGGAGATTCTGCCCTTCTGCTCTACTCTGGTGAGACCTCACCTGCAGTGCTATGTCCAGCTTTGGAGTTCTCAGCACAAGAAGGACATAGCACTGCAGGTGAGGTCTCACCTGCAGTGNGTTCTCAGCACAAGAAGGACATGGATCTTTTTAAGCAGGTCCAGGGCAGGCCACAAAACTGATAAAAGGGCTGGAAACCCTCACTGTGAAGACAGGCTGAGAGAGTTGGAGGTTGTTGGCATGGAGAAGAGAAGGGAGAGCTTATTGTGGCCTTTCAGTATTTGTGTGTCAGGACAAGGGGTGACGGTTTTAAATTAAAAGAGGAGAGATAGAAGGAAGAAAAATGTTTATGCCAAGAGTGGTGAGAGACTGTCACAGGCTGCCTAGAGAGGTGGTAGCTTCCCCATATCTGGAACCATTCCAGGTCATGTTGGACAGGACTCTGAGCAGTCTGATCTAGTNGTGGATGAAAAGCTGGACATATGCCAAGAATGTGTGCTTGCAGCTCAGAAGGACAGCTGCCTCCTGGCCTGCATCCAAAGCAGCATGGTTAGCAGGTTGAGGGAGGAGATTCTGCCCTTCTGCTCTACTCTGGTGAGACCTCACCTGCAGTGCTATGTCCAGCTTTGGAGTTCTCAGCACAAGAAGGACATGGATCTTTTTAAGCAGGTCCAGGGCAGGCCACAAAACTGATAAAAGGGCTGGAAACCCTCACTGTGAAGACAGGCTGAGAGAGTTGGAGGTTGTTGGCATGGAGAAGAGAAGGGAGAGCTTATTGTGGCCTTTCAGTATTTGTGTGTCAGGACAAGGGGTGATGGTTTTAAATTAAAAGAGGAGAGATAGAAGGAAGAAAAATGTTTATGCCAAGAGTGGTGAGAGACTGTCACAGGCTGCCTAGAGAGGTGGTAGCTTCCCCATATCTGGAACCATTCCAGGTCATGTTGGACAGGACTCTGAGCAGTCTGATCTAGTTGAAGATGTCCCTGCTCTCTGGGGAGGGGGGGAATTTGTGAACTAAATGACCTTTAAAAATCCAACCCTTCCTAAAGCATTCTGTGATTGTATGATTCTGAGTGCTACTGGCCCAGGCCAAAATTGTGCCAGGGAGCATGCTACCAATTTCATAGTGTGGATGAACAAGTTCCAGTAACACTCAGATGTGCTGTATAAATTACTAGCAGAAGATGTAGCCCACGGGGTGAGCTGAATCACTGTCTGAGCTCTCTCAACTTGTCTACATCTCAGTTTTTTATAATAGAAGCTGAGATGCTCTGATCACCTGGAGACACTGAAGCTTAGGTGTCTTAATCTACCAGTTCAGCCCCAGCTTCATTGTAATCTTATTAACCTGGGTGTCAGCATGATAGCACTGAGCATTAAGGTAGAGAAAAATGCTTCTGTATGCTTTTAATTAATGGGATGAATTGTTGGATTGCAGAAGACAGTGGAAAGGATTGGAAAGCGGAAAGGTTGAGAGGCAGCACATCAAGGCTTCTGCCCTGGGTGTGATGAAGAGTGAAAGCAACTGGAGTAAACCAGAAAAAACCTAACAGATCTTAACCCTTTCACAGTGTAACCATCAAAAGTAGCAGTTTCTGTCTTTTATGAGTATCTGAATAGCCTCCAGCAGGATCAAACCCTGCAAATACTCATCCTTGGGAACTGCCTTGTAAGATGGACAGTCTGCTGCCACCACACACCCACTGCTCTGTACTTTGCAGAGCTGAGCACAGACACAGCCAAAACCCTTTTGTTTCATTAGCTGCTGGAAAGCAGCTTTGCAGAGGAGGACCTGGTAATCCCGGTGGACAGGTTCCCCATGAGCTAGCAATGTGCTCTCATGGCCAAGAAGGGATCTTAAGGGATCCTTTCAGAAGAGTGTGGTCAGCAAGAAAGCAAGTTGAGAGAGGTTCTCTTCCTCCTCTGCTCTGCCCTAGTGAAGCCACATCTGGGCTCCCCAGTTCCTGACAGACAAGGAGCTGCTGAAGAGAGTCCAGCAGAGTCTGTAAAGATGCTGAGGGGACTGGAGCGTCTCTGTGATGCATAAAAGCTGAGAGACCTGAGGCTGTTTAGCATAGAGAAGACTGAAGTCCATTCAGATCAGCTAGTTCACTGTTTCTCAACCTGTGTTTACTGGTCCACAACAGCCTGGGAGACATTAAAGATTTTCTGTGGCACAACTGGAAAAAGGGAACTGAATAAAAATGCACATACATAGTTCCTAAGTGCACACAGATAAAATCAGGAAAGAATAAAACAAATAAACAATCTAATCTTTAGTTGGCTAAAAAAACCCAACATTGCAGCAGCACTGCACAAGGCAAGCTGTGCTGCTTTCCCAGAAGATTGGACTGTCCTTCAGTGTGAAAAGGTTGAGAAACACTCTTCATGTCCTGCAGCAAGGCAGGATCCACTCTGACATTTCTGGAAAGAGTTTGTCTAACCTGTTCTCAAAAGACTCAGGTGATGGAGATTCCACCCCAAAATCCCAGGCAGTGAATTATCTCCAGCACTGGATTTTGCTGGTGTCTAAATTGTGCCTACCTCAAGCCTGTGATTTTTTTATCCTATCCAATGTGAACAGAGATCAGATCACTTCCTTTCACACATCTTCTGTGTGCTGTTGGGAAGGTGTTATTGTGTCTTATTGTCTCCTTACATCCTGCAGTAAAAGAAGTGTTTTCATATTTTCTGGATGTTAGGCTGTTCTCACATGTGACCTGTTGTCAGAAGGATCTCCAATTGCCCCTCAGCTTTCTCAGAATGCAGGACTGGGGTTGGCTCTGCATTTCAGGCATCCTTTTGAGCTGTTTCCCTTTATTAAGACACTGTCAGCTTATATTCAGTTTGTGATCCACCAAATTTCCCAGCTATTTTTTTATGCATTACAGCTGCATGCTTAGGTGCAGATGCAAATCTACAGTTCTTGTAAAAGTCAATCTTGCCTGCAGCACTTTTTGATTGTCTTTGTCAAACTGTAGATCATTTCATTCTGATTTCTGATGTCCAAAGTTAATGAAATCCCTCCAAGCCTGGTACCATGATGACACTAATCTGTGTGGTGCAGCAGACATGCGTCGGGGATGAGATGTCACTCAGAGGGACCTGGACAGGCTCCAGAAGTGGACCTGTGTGAACTTCATGAGGTTCACAAGTCCAAGTGCTAAGTCCTACACCTGGATTGGGGTAATCCTTGGTATCAATAAGGTTGGGGGATGAAGAGCAGTCCTGCAGAGAAGGACTTGGGGGTAAAGGTGGGTGAAAAGCTGGACACGAGCCAGCAGTGTGCCCTCATAGCACAGAAGCCAACTGCATCCTGGGCTTAATTCAAAGTAGCATGGCCAGCAGGTCAAGGGAGGGGATTCTGCCTCTTTGTTTCACTCTGGTGATATCCCACCTGGGCTATGGTGTCCAACTCTGGAGTCCTCAGAACAAGAAGGACATGGACATTTTGGAGCACTGCATCCAGAGAAGGCCACTAAAATGATGTGAGGGCTGCAATCTCTCTGCTGTGAGAACAGACTG
>VWYK01085478.1:16903-43026 GCA_013399775.1 Semnornis frantzii | reverse complement strand
AAAAAAAAAAAGAGCGGAGGAAGAATAAGGAGAAGGGTAAAGAAATAAAGGAATTGAACAGACATCTTCTCATCCCACACACCCTATGGCAGAAATAACTTTGTGAGGGGGGAAAAAACCTCCTTGGGAGGATCCCTGCACAGAACTCTTCTGGAGTTATGTTGCCTACAGCACAATCATGGTTAGAGTGTGGAGGGTCAGGCTGGACATTGTCTTCAGCTAAGGAATCTCCCAGAGTCCTTGGTAAACAGCAGTTGCTCCAGGCCTTTGGGCTGCCCTCTTCTGTGGTGAAATTTCAACATGAGAAAGTGGCTATTCCAAATCCAGCTCCAAAGGGGTGTCTAATGGCAGGAAGTATTTAAATTCCTTTCCCAAACCACACCTCTCCTAAGTGCCTTGTGAAGACTCCTTTGCATCTTCATTTTTATTGCCAGACATTTTACTGCCAGACAGCTAATTTAAAGTCTTCTAGCTATTATTTCTCATCAGGTTTTAATTCAAGAGAAGAAGCTTACAGTCTGTTAAACACTTTACTCACTGCCTCGCTGAGACTCTCATCTGATTTACTTATGAGTTTTGAAGACTTTATTATTGATTTTCCTTTGCCCTTTTATTATGTTACTCTAATACAACAGTAAAAAGATTAAATGTGATCAAGTGGCTAATGCAATTAACATGCTAGCAGAAGCAAGAGAAGTCAGGACAGAAGAAGACAAAGAAGTTCTGGAGCCACCAAAGGAGCTGGCTGAGGCACCCTTATGTCATTAACATTTACTTTTGAAGCTTCTATCAATGACAGGTGGAAGAAACCAAGAATCTCAGAAGAAGACAAAACACAAAAGATCATAGAATCATAGAATGGTAAGGTTGGAATGGACCTCAAAGATCATCTAGTTCCAACCCCCTGCCATAGGCAGGGTCACCTCCCACTAGTACAGGTCACTCAAGGCCTCCTCCAACCTGGCCTTGAACACCTCCAGGGAGGGAGCAGCCACAACCTCCCTGGGCAACCTGTGCCAGTGCCTCACCACCCTCACTGGAAAGAACTTCCTCCTAACATCCAGTCTAAATCTCCCCTTTGCCAGTTTAAACCCACTGCCCCTTGTCCTGTCATTGCAAGAGGAGAAAAGAGTAGCCAGGGATTGGCCAAGGATTTATTTTACTAAAACGAATTATGAAAGCCTGGGGGAAAAAAAATATATATATATAAACATTTTAAGATACAAATCAGGAGGTTGTTTTTAAAAAGTACAAATGTCTGCACATTTTTAAATGTCAGAACTTTAGATCACAGCTTTGGTTGTGGAGGGAGTGCAATCAAAAAGTTTCTTAATACCTGAGTGAGTCAATACTGCCAGCACCAGGAGACAAGGTAGCCTCATGTTGGCTATATGTCCAGGGAGACTGGGCTAATGGGCTGTTTCTTTATCTCTGAGATATCAATTTAACCATCTCCTGTTGCTTAGTCAAGTCTCTTCCTATGCAGAACCATGCACAGAGTGCACAGTCCCTCTGTAAACGAGTTCCCAGTTCTTTTTCTCATTTAAATTGCCCCAAACACCATACAGCTCTTGTTCTGTGCAGAACATAGGTAAAGGAAAAGGCAAGAGGACATCTCAGTTGAGATAAAGGAGACAAATCTGGGGCAATTAAAATAGACACTTCCTCCACCTGGGAGCCTAGGCACCTAATCCATACTAGCAAAGCTGGAATGTGGGAAAAGAAGGAGAAAGAGACTTATATAAAAATAAAGCAGCATGCTACAGTTATTGAACCACTTTGTTCTGGCTCAGATGCTGTTCTCCAGCTCTTGCTGTCTGTAGCTAAACCCACCTAAAGGCTGCCAAGCATAGCTAATGGGAAGCCACACGAAGGCTGTTGCTCTAGAAATCTTGCCTCCCTACTTCCTTTTGACTTCCTTGCACAGTTCACTGTGGCATAGCCCCAGGAATGGTATATGGGGCTGGAGCAGCTGCTGTGAGGCAGTGGTTGAATCTTCTTTGTGAACACAAGGGAAAACTTTTCCATCGTGAGGGTGACAAAGCACTGAAACAGACTTCCCAGGGAAGCTGTGGAGTCTCCTTCTCTGGAGACATTCCAAACCTGCTTGGATGCATTCCTCTGTGACCTACTTTAGGTGATTCTGCTCTGGCAAGGGAGTTGGACTAAATGATCTTTGGAGGTCTCTTCCAACCCTTAATGTTCTGTGATTCTGTGAAAATAAAAAGAACTCTGAGAAAGGTGAGAAATCCTTTCTTACCCATATCTCTGGCCTGAGGGTTGAGAGGTGTCTGAAGAATGTAACCAGAAACAGTAGAGTTTTATGGATGAAAATCATGGCGTATGACTTCATTTTATGAGCACCTTTGTTCCTCAGATACTGATTAGAGGCAGGAGCAGTTTCCAAGAAGAAATAAAACTTTTGCTTTTTCTGACTTCCACATGTTTGAGCAGACTTCTGCAACTCAAAGGCAATGAGTTTTGCTGTGGGACTGTGTGATTTAGAGCATGTTCACTTTTTTGGTAACAGCAGTTTTTGCTGGGATGTGAAACATGCTCATGTGGCAGATCTGTGAACACCAGCTGCTCAGCAGGACCTTGCCCTGCACAATTTAGAGCATAGAAAGGATTGCAACAATGCTATTTTGACTATGAGGAAAGCTGTCGTTTCTCTCCTACTTACGGTACCTAGAGCACCCCCAAATCCTGAGCATGAGCATTGTAGTTAACCTTTTTACAGTCAGTTTTAGAGGCAGCATTCCATTCTTCACACTAGGAGACAGCTCTCCCAGAGAACTTTAGCAGAATGAAAAACTGTAAAGATCACCACAAAATATGCAGTAGCAGTTTTCCAGATGTAATATTTGGCAACAGACTTTTTTAGCATTTCAGGTCACTTTAACCCCCCCCCCAAACTGTGTTCTTTTCACCAAATAATTGTTGATTTGATACAGCTTTTTATGCTCACTTCATTCAGCATTTTGCATGCTATTCATTCATTTTAGAAAGACATACTTATGTGTTTGGCAGATGGAGAATCCTGAAGCTGAATAGTTCTGGATGTCATCCAGTCCCTTTTTGCTCCCTTTCTTTTCCTCATTCTTCTTCCTAAATCTTCCCCAGATTAAAGCAGGCTTTGTACAGGTTTTTAATTTCACATTGTGTCTGAAGAGTAAGAATGACTCAGGAGATACAAAATATATGAAATAAAGTGACTTGTGCTGTAACATTTTGAAGTGAATGGCTTCTAATGCAGTGCCTGCATTGATTTGGTTCAATGAGTTACCAGTGTTTTCTATATTGCAGGTATTCTTATAGATGCTTTCCTATTGTCATTTACAAGAAAGAGCAGAAGTAAAGGCATGAACTGCCAATTACCTCTTCTGCATTTCCTGAGATGTGCTGTTTTCTTCCTGTCTCTCTCTTACTTTGACTCCTCTAATGGCTAACAATCTACCCCTGTGTTCAGGGCTAAGCCTGCAGCAAGGCTTTGCCAGACTTCAGTTTCTAGTCTGATGTAAACTCATGCAAGCATAGAGCCTACTGAGCGTACATAGGGGCAGTGAATTGAAAACATCTGCTGTATTAGTCCTGCTACAGTGACAGGGGCTCTAACATCTTTAATATGCTTTACAAGAGGAGCCAGCTTCTCTCTCGCAAAAGGACACATCTCTAAAGGCAGGAGTCTGAATTAAACCATCTAGGCAGCTATGTCTGTATTTTACACATCAGAGAAGCAACATTTTCTTCAGCTATTTCCCTCCCCACTTTCTATTTCTACCAATTTCCTTCCAGCAAACATTCCCTCTGCCAAAATTTTAAGAGGAAGTGAATATCTCCCACACACACATTATTGAACATACCTGTGCACATCTCAAATTTCCTGAGGTCATTTCCTGAACTATTCCTTCTGAATGTTTGCATTCTGTGTCGTTTTAACATTTAAGAAGATAAAAACCAAACCAACAAAAACAATCAACCACCACCATCAAAAAAATCTCCCCAAACAAATAAACAAACCCATTAAACAAACAAACAAACCCAAAAAACATTTACCCATCACCTCCACACACACCTCACTTAGTAACCTTGTCACTCACTGCACTCAGGCTTCAAAATTCCAGATTAGGAGCAAACAACTTCTTTTGTCTTGTTAACTGATTCTGAAACTTACAAGTTTGGCTTTCATCTTTTGTTGCAGAGAAAAGTCACAGCAAAGGGAGAAGGTTAGAATGAAATGAACTGCACAGTCCCTTCCAACCCAAATCACAGATTCACAGATTGCATTGAGTTGAAAGGGACCTTCAAAGGTCATCTTGTCCAACCCCCTGCAGTGAGCTGGGACACATCCAACTACATCAGGCTGCCCAGGGCCACTTTAAATCTGATCTTGAATGTCTCCAAGGACAGGGCCTCAACCCCATCCCTCAGCAACCTGTTCCAGTATTTCACTACCCTTATTGTAAAGAATTTCCTCCTGATGTCCAAACTAAATCTACACTGCTCCAGCTTAAAACCATTTCCTCTCGTCCTGTCACTACAAGTCCCCTTCAACATTCCTTTGCCAGCCTTCCTGTAGGTCCTCTTCAGGTACTGAAAGGCTGCTCTAACGTCTTCCTGGAGCCTTCTCTTCTCCAGGCTGAACAGTCCCAATTCCTTCAGCCTGGCTTCATAGCAGAAGTGATCCAGCCATCTGATGACCTTGGTGGCCCTCCTCTGTACCCATTCCATCAAGTCCATGTGTCTCTTGTGCTGGGAGCTCCAGAGCTGGACACAGTACTCCAGATGAGGTCTCACCAAAGCAAAGTGGCAGAATTACCTCTCTTGACCTGCTGGCCATGCTTCTTTTGATGCAGCCGAGGATGCGATTGGCCTGGGCTGCAAGGTCACATCATTGGCTGATGTCCAGCTTCTCATCTACCAGCACCCCCAAGTCCTTTTCTGCAGGGTTGCTCTCAATTTCATTATCCCCCAGCCTGTACTGATATCGAGGGTTGTTCCAAAACAGGTGCAGGACTCTGCACTTTGCCTTATTGAACTTCATGGAATTCTCATCAGCCCACCTCTCCAGCCTCTACAGGGCCCTCTGGGTGGGATCTCATCCTTCATTTTTATCAACTGCACCACTCAGCTTGGTATCATCAGCAAAACTGCTCAGTCCCACTGTCTGTATCATTGATGAAGATACTGACCAGCACAGATTCCAGTACAGACCCTAGAGGGACACCACTTGTCACCCATCTCCATCTGGACATCAAGCCATTGACCACTACCCTTTGTATGCAATCATCCAACCAATTCCCTATCCACTAGGCAGTCCACCCATCAAATCCACATCTCTCAGCTTAGACAGAAGGCTCTTGTGGGGGGAGACTGTGTCAAAGGCTTTACAAAGTCCAGATAGATGACATCTGTTGGTCTCCCCTTGTTCACCGATGTAGTTTTAACATTGTAGAAAGCCACTAGGTTGCTCAGGCAGGACTTGCCCCTGGTGAAGCCATGTTTGCTATCTCAGATCACCTCCCTGTCCTTCAGGTGTTATAGTTTCCAGGAGGATCCTGGAATATAGTCCAGCATAGCTTCCAGGAGGATCTGTTCCATGATCTTCCCAGGCACAGAGGTGAGGTGAGTGTTTACCAGGGTCCTCTTTTCTGCTCTCTTTTAAAATGGATGTAGTGTTTCCCTCCTTCTGGTCTCCAGGAATTTCACCCGACTGCCAGGACTTTTCAAATAGCATGGAGAGTGGCTTTGCAACTACATCAGCCAATTCCCTCAGAATTCTGGGATGCATCTGATCAGGTCCCATAGAGTTATGTATGTGCAGATTCCTCAGGTGAACCTGAACTCAATTTTGCTGTATGGTGGAGGGACTTTACCTGGCTGGTCTGCACCTTGGAGGGGGATGCAGCTATTAAGGCCATTACCCTGTCTATTCAAGACCAGGTATGTCATCACTCGTTTGAGACTTTAAGGGCTATCAGTGCAGTACTGCACAGGCATTGTTTTGAGACAACAGAGGATACTTGCATGACATGACCAGAATGTCCTCTAAGCTGTTAAAAATCATACTGCACAGATGTTGAAAACCATCCTATCAGCACACACAATACACTCTGCAATTGCTGTGTGATTACTACCAGTGTAGGCACTTCTGGTGCAGTTTCCCTCTTCAGAAACAGGCTTCACCTGAAAGGAGATTCCCAGGTGCCCCACAGCCCAGACCTGCACAAGCCCTAGTCATTGCTTTCCTTCTTTTCCTTTCCCCCTTGTTTTCTCCCTCAAGATAATCTCCTTTCCTTTTCCTCTATCTTACCCATTACAAATGCACACAAAGCCAAGGAACGATGGATTCGTAGAATCATGGAATCACAGAATGATAGGGGCTAAAAGAGACCCCTGGAGATCACCTAGTCCAGCCCTGCTGCTAAGGCAGGTACACTTACATCATTGCATGTTACTCGTCCCATGTCCTGAGACCTCTGTACCTTTCTGGAGTTGCTCCAGAGGGTGAAAGAAAGAACAGAAAGAAAAGAAAGAAGCAGAGCTGTGGTTACAGACACTCATCTATAGTTTCTTGATCTAGTCACCAAAGAAATTCTTTCCTCCAGAAAACAAGAAAGTGTTGCTATTGAATCAGAAACTGAAAGAATAATTTGATTTTCCATTTTGAGTTTTGCCTTTTTTTTTTTTTTTTTTTTTTAATGTATTGCAAGATGTGGGAATTAGTATGGATGAAGTTTCACTGCCTTATACTTTAGGAGACAGCACTGAGAGGGATCGCTGATAAGGAGGCAAAAAGCAATTAGTGAGCTATGAATCAAGGCAATAGAAAGGCTTCGATGCTGCTCATCCTCCTAACATCTGCCCTGGCAGCTGGTTCCTTTTATGGCTTTAGCCTTGTGGAGGAAGGCTAGCTACCTTTTACATTGTGGGAGAAGGCTTTCTGCTATGCCAGTTACTATTGCAGACTGTCGTTGCACTGTGCCCACCACAATAAGGACATATAAACCCTCAGATTGTTAGAATAACAATTCTCACTGGATCTGAAGTGTGGACCATGAATTTTCTCCTGCAGCAAAAGTCTCTTCTGATACAACCCTCTTTTTTTAAATCTTAGAAGTACAGTTACATTTTTATTTGTTATCACATACCAGGGCTGCAGTTGAATTTGTAGCAATCATTTCATACCAGATTACAGTTATGCTCTCCAATATGCACCATATATGCACACAAGATAAGTTCACATTTCATAGTTCCTGTAAAATCACAGAATCATAGAATATTTTTGGTTGGAAGAGACCTTGAAGATCATCTTGTCCAACCTTGAGCTCAGCAAGTACCACGTTTGCACACCATTTAAATGCCTCCAGAGGTAGTGACTCCACCACTGCCCTGGAGGCATTCCAATGCTTGAGAACTCTTTCAGTGAAGAAATATTTCTTAATATCCAGCTTGGACCCCCCCTGACACAGCTTGTAACCATTTCTTCTAGTCCTGTTTCTTGCCACCAGGGAGAAGAGGCTGTTCCCACATTGCTCCAACCTCCCTTCGGGTAGTCATAGAGAGCAATGAGGTCTCCCCTCAGCTTCCTTTTCTCCAGACTGAACAACCCCAGCTCCCTCAGCTGGTCCTTCTAGGACTTGAGCTCTAGGTCCTTCCTGAGCCTTCTTTGGACACANCCCCCCGCATTGCTCCAACCTCTCTTCAGGTAGTGGTAGAGAGGACCGAGGTCTCCCCTCATCCTCCTCTTCTCCAGATGGAACAATCCCAGCTCCCTCAGGTGCTCATCATAGGCCATGTGCTGCAGGCCCTTCATGAGCCTTGTTGCCTTTCTGTGGACATGCTCCAGCATTTCAGTGTCCTTCTTGTAGTGAGTGGCCCAGAACTGAACACATACACAAGATGTGGCCTCACCAGTGCTGAGTCTGACAGGGGAATGCTTACATCCCTGTTCCTGCTGGGCACCATATTTGTAATACAAACCAGGATGCCGTTGACTTTCTTGGCCGCCTGGGCACACTGCTGATTGCTTTAGTCGACTGTCAACCAATACCTCCAGTCCCTCTCCAAGTCACAGCTTTCCAACCACACATCCCCAAGTCTGCAGCTTACCATAGGGTTACTGTGCCCTAGGTGCGGGATCTGGCACTTGGCCTTGTTGAACCTCATACAATTAACCTTGGCCCATCAATCTAACCTGTCTAGATCCTGCTGTAAAGCTTCCCTACCCTCTAGCATATGGAAACAGCCAACTAGCTCGGTGCCTTCTGCAAACTTACTGTCAATCCCCTCACCTAGATAATTAATAAAGATATTAAAGAAGACAGGCCTCATTACTGAACCTTGGGAAACTCTGCTGGTGACCAGACTCCAGCTAGATCTATTCCATTTACCAACCACTCTGTTTCTTATCCAGTGCAGAGTGTATTTTCCAAGTCTTGTGCCATAAGTTTCTAGAGCAGAATGCTGTAGGAGACAGTGTCACAGGTTTACTGAAGTCCAAGAAATTAAAGAAGTGTGTGAACTCAGTCTCTGCCAACCACAAACTATGCACTGGAGTTTCCTGCATTTGGGAAAATCACAAGGGGCACACATTTGGAGTGCAAGGGATGAGCCTCACCCTGGGAAAACCACCTGTCTGATTATGGTGTCTCTCCTTCCAGGTGAGTGTGTGGTGTAAATATCTCAATTGTTTTGCACATTGCATAGAACTGTAACATTCTTTGCATTACATTAACAGGATCTGGATAATAATAATCGCGCCTGACTTGACAGAAGGTAAAGGCTTCAGTATTAAAACTACCTGGAGAGTATTTTACAGCATACTAACTCACTCTCTGCTTGATAGCAAGAGCACTTGGGATTTTTTCCAGGGAAATATTTTCTTTATGGAAATAATAATATTTTCTATCAAATCCTGTGAGCTACATGCTTCATTTAATAGAAATGTGCACATACTGAAAACCAACACACTGCAATGTATAAAAGTCTTTAGGTGAATATGGCATAAATCAAGAGATATCTAGACACCTGCACACAGACACAGAATCATAGAATGTCAGGGCTTGGAAGGGACTTCAAAAGATCATCCAGTCCAACCACTCTGCCAGAGCAGGATCACCTATACCAGATCACACAGGAACACATCCAGGCAGGCTTTGAATATCTCCAGAGAGGGAGACTCCACAGCCCCCCTGGGCAGCCTGTTCCAGTGTTCTGTCACCCTCACAGTGGAAAAATTTTTCCTCATGTTCACATGGAAGTTCCTGTGCCTCAACTTCAACCCATTGCTCTTTGTCCTTTTGGTGGTAAAGGAAGGAGCTACTGGGTGTGGCTCCTGTAAGAAGCTTTGGGAAGTTCCCCTGGCTCCAAGTCAGATACTCTTCTGGCCAACACCAAACCAATCAGTGTCTCTGGATAACATATTTAAGGAAAGCCCCCTGGGTCAGTCAGTTCTTTTGTGCTGGAGAGGAGTGGGCCTGAGGGAGACAACCATGTGGATACCAAAGTCAGAAAGGAAAGAGTGGATGAAGCATGCTGGAGCATCTGTGGTGAGATGGCAGACTGAGCCCCTGCAGCTGTTAGATGAATGGTGGAGGTGAATGCAACCTGCAAGTTAGGTGAATACCAATGCATCAGATTTCTGTGATGAACAAAACATGTTCGTTATTGGGTGCTGGAGGGTGAGCATTGAACTGCCATAAACTCTGTTTATTTACATCCACTGGCAAGGCTCCTGCAACACTGAGGTGCTGTAGGGGTGTCCCAGGAGAGAAGAGAGGAGCTCATCCCTGTACAACAGCTCAGTGGTGTGTACCTTAGGCTTGCATTTCAAAGGCCAGGCCTACAGCCTGCCTGTATGTCTAAAGAGCAAGACTTTGGTAATTTTCCTTTTTCCTCTCTTTGTTCTTGGCATGAGATCTCAAAAGTGTTTTTAGTCACAAGTTAGTCAGGAGATGTTTTTGAACATTATTATTTTGGAGTACAAGGCAACTAATCAGCTCAGAGACCATCTGTATGGTAGACAAGAAGGAAGCTTGGGGATGTTGACAGAACATTTTATCTTGTAGAGGAATTAAGCCAAGTAAGAAAAAGTGAGAAAAAGTTGAGAAAAATGTCAAAGTGACCTTGGTGCCATAAAAGGATAACGTGAGGAGGGGGTCAAGGGACTATTAGTGCAAGCACAGACACACAGATCATAGAATCACTAAGGTTGAAAAAGACCTTTAAGATCAGACACAAAGAGGGGGAAAGAGGCCTTAGCAATGTCCTTGCTTTGCTTCCTTTAGCCACCATGGTGGGGATGACATTCCAAAGGAAGAATTACATGTGTTTGGTCCTGGAAGGCATTTCTAGGGACTGCCAGCTACCTCCTTGCAGATGTTATGAGAAGAAGGTAAGCCTGAGAAGTTCCTGCTTGGATAAACAGAGACAAATCCGACCAGCAGTAAGGAAGACCTTCCTTAAAAGCTGAAGGACAGTCCTCCTTTCTCTCTGGGTGTCCCAGCTGCTCTTCCTCCTTTCCCACATGGTGTCTTTCCTGGAAGAGTTTAAAAAAGCATGTAGACACAACACTCTGGGACACGGTTTAGTGGCCACAGTGGTGTTGGGCTGATGCAGGTCTAGCCTCAGCATTGGGCATTACAGCTTTGGCAACTCCTGTAGCCACTGGGGAACCAAAGAAGATGAAGGTGGACTTGGCAGGGGATGGGGGCACAAGCAGAAACAGTCTAGATGAAGCCTTTGCATTTCCAAGTGTCCTGATTTCAGCTGAGACAGTCAGTTTTCTTCCTAGCAGCTGGTGCAGTGCTGTGTTTTGGATTCAGTGTGAGAACAATGTTGACAGCACACCACACTGATGATTTAGTTGTTGTTTAGTAGAAATTGTCCTAAGTTAAGAATTGTTCAGTCTCCTATGCTCTGCCGGTGAGCAGGTGGACAAGAAGCTGGGAGGAAGCATGGCCAGGACAGCTGACCTGAACTCTCCAAAGGGCTGTTTCATACCACAGGACATCATGCTCAGTGTATAAACTGTGAGGGAGTTGGCCAGGAGGTGCAGATCACTGCCTGGGCATTGGTCAGTGGGTGGTGAGCAACTGCAGTGTGCATCACTTGTCTTTTCTTGGGGTTTATTTCTCCCTCTTTTTATTATACTCCTTTTCATTACAATTCTCATTATTATTCTTGTATTTTATTCTTATTATATTTTAGTTATTAAACTATTCTTATCTCAAAACACAAGTTTCACTTTTTTTTCCTATTCTCTTTCTCAGCCTACTGGCAGGGGGGAGGAGTGAGCAAACATCTGCATGGTGCTCAGTTGCTGCCTGAGGTTAAACCCTGACATTTAGTTAGCGGTCATCCACGGGTTTCTGCATCTTTATGGTCTTCTCAGAGTGCCACACATGGGCCAGGCTTTTAAAGGACAGAGTAAAACAAGAAAAAAAAGACATCTGTGCACATTGAATGAAGACATATTGTTAAAATACCACTGAAGGTTGCAGGAAAAAGAATCAGCTTTGAAGCTACCTAGATTGTCTTGTAAAAGTTGCAAAGTTTTTGCAGTTCCGCCTCTGCAACTGGGACCAAGGCACCACTGGCAAGCAGAGCCTTTGTAGCTCTTTGTGGGCAATGTGGCAGCAATGATCAGTTTCTGGCAGGTGAACAAAACTCTTGCCATTGGGAAGCCTCTGTAGAGATTGAAGAAAATCTAGGAAGAAGACTGGTTTTGGATAAACAAGTGGCATAGGGCTGCATTCGCAGATGAGTCCCCAGTCACCCAGGAGTGCTGGATGGCTGTTTCCTGGAGGCACTGGGAAGGAGATGACAGTGGGAGTGGGCTGCTTTGTGGAGCCAGGACAAGGTCATCAAGGGTTGTTACTCAGAAAAAAAACCAGTAATCAACATGACTATTTCAAAGTAGCTGATGTGCCATGAAACTAGTCATGAAAGTACTCTTAGTTTTACATATGACTTATCAACAAAACCTTCAACTTTCATTGTCTCATTTCAGAGTTCCTGGAGTAAAAAAAAAAAAAAAAGAGCTCTCCTCAGAAAAGCTTCTGTTTATACAGATTTTATGACAGCTCCATCACATATTTAGGTCCAGTTAATTTCTTATAGGCTAAGAAAATCTACACACTTGGATTCCCTTTTTCCTCCTGCACTCATGCTGTGTCCAGTTCATGCTTTCACAGTAAAAGTTTAGATTAGGTTGGAAAACATCATGTCCCTCACTTGTAAGAAAGGAGGCAGTCTTTGATGAAAAGAACAAGCCAACCTTTTTTTAAATGGCTGCTTTTCTCCCCTGGGAACTCTGAATTGGTTAGTGATAGTCCCTATCCTCATCTGCCTTAGGAACCCCTCTTGAACACTTCTGGGCTCTCATTTCCCCATGAGAAGGACATCTTGTTGCCTCTACATCACTTCTCTGACAGTCATCATAGGAAAAGCTTGGGTTTTCATCACTGGGAACAGCAGATTATTGTTAAGCTTCTGGATAAATCCAGTACCCCAACCTTCTCCCAGTTGCTGTTATTTTTGATCAAGTGAGGTGCTCAGGTTGTTCTAATTGTGAGAAGAAACAAAGAGCAGCATTAGATTACTTCCTTGTCAGTTTATTTTTTAACATTGCCACACAAATTCCTGCTTCACTGGGGAAATCAGCAAGTTTTCCTGCTATCCATGCTAAATCCCTTCTAGCCAGCATTTCAGCCTCTCCCAGGAGGCCTCTTCTTTGGATCACAAAACTTGTTCAACCTCCATCAAAATCCTTTTCACATACTCATATCCATATACTCACACATCCCATTTCCCAAAATTATCAGCTGAAAAATAAAATCTACCCTAAGCACTAGATTCCTCACCATCTGCCTTAACTGAGCCCATCATGTACACTAAAACCACTTTGCCCAGTAAACTCTGGATAAAAGTGTTTGAATTTAGAGTCAGCAAGAGACTCAGCCTGTAACAACACTCTCAATGCACAAGGTCTAAGCTTTCCTCTGAACTTCCCTGTTAATGAGAGCATGCATAAAGAGACAGAGCTGTGACCCATGCTACCTGTGAGACCGATTGCTGCTACTAATGAATAGCTCTGATGAAAAGCTCTGTTCTTTTCTGTCCATAATAGTATTCTGAAGGAAGTTCCTCTAGTAAATCAGACCTTGAGTGAAGTGATCATTAGAGGGTGTAGGTCATCAAATATATAAAAAAGCTGCTAAATAGGGGGAGAATTGAAAGTACTTTTAATTAATTTAAGGTCAAATAGTTCCTGGAATGTCAAAAGGCTCTGCCACTATCCTCCCAAAATTACACCTCTAAAGAAACAGGTTGGAGAGGCATAAGGATTTATCAGACAACAAGTGGCTGCTCCACTTCTAAAGTAGAGGCACCAGAGAGCAGCATGCACAAATCAGCATGCAGAAGGTGTACAAGAACACAAGCTTCTTGCTTCAAAGCCTACGGGTAACATTCAGGGTGCCAGAAGTTCTTCCAGGCCCTGCCTGGGGCTCACAATCCTTGCCAGCTCCTTGAATGTGCAAGAGCAATGCAAATATCAGCTGCTGAAACTGCCAAGACACTAGATCCCACAGGGACACTTTCAGTGGTGAACAAGCTGTATGAGAGTTGCTGGAGTTCACGAGCATGGTTGCTGGCAGCATCTAACCTGACAGTAACCTGTGCTTTTAAATCACCACCTTTGCTCATATATACTTCTTATTCATAGAGGTCCTTCTCAGTGATTTTCAACAGACAAGCAGTAGTAATCAGGCCTTTGTTGAAATTGACCTTAAAATACTCAACATCCTCACTTGGAGATATTCTATATTCCACACCCTGTAGCTCAGGCATCAGCTTAACTACTGCGATCACCATACCAACAGGTGAAAATTGGCTGATCAAAAAAATCATATGCTTCCTTTTCAAACTTAATGAGGATACTTTATTCCTTTGGACTAGCAGCATGGGCCAGTTTGATCACAGAAAACTGCTGAGGAGATCACTTGGAAAGTCAGGTTATAAACACATGGGAAGTTGTCTCATTCAAAAGGTATTATTTCCTTGATTTTTTTGGTACTCATTTGTTTATTCATCTTCTTTTTATTTATCTTCTTTAGTAAGAAAGAACTGTTTTAGTGGATCTCCAGACACAGTAGGAGGAAATTCTATTTCTCCACCAGCTGCTTCCTCCAAGTTGTCTGTGCCATGGGTTTAGCCAATTGAATCTGTGTATGGGCATTCAATCCCATTACGACATGATGCCAGCTTCAACGTGAAAGTGTTGCCTGCAGCAAAGTATTGTAGGGCTTGTAGTTCAGATTGTAACATGAGAGGCCTCCTGTTCCAGCTGCTGCTTCCAGCTTCTGGGTTTTGGATATTGTTCTTTTCCTCTGGGCTGCCTGTGGGTTTGGGGAGTGGGGGTCATTTTATTGTTGGCTTCTGCTGCTGCTGCTGCTTTTTGCTGTGCTTTTCTGCAAAACAGTCTAAGGTAATAAATGGTACATTGTAACTATTTCATCAAACTCCTTATCTCAATCTAGGGATTTGTGTGTTACTTTCCCTCCCCATCTGTGTGCAGGGTGGGAAGGGCTTTTTGGGAGTGGGCTGTCTTAAACTTGCAGTCTATTTTGGCATCTCAAGGTGTGGCATGAAAGGGTTGAGGTAAAGAGAAACGAGGTGATGAGAGGATTCAATTAGGGCTTGTTAAAGGAATTGTGTAGAGATGCATTTTTATTTTTTTTTTTCAGTAATGCATTAGCCATGTTGATGTGTTTGCTTTCCAGAGGCAGCTGGGGTTGATATGCTAAGATCATCTGGCCCTGGTTATCTGACATATAAACTTATGCACCTATCTGTGATGTGCTCTTTCTGGTGGTGCTTGTCACTTGGAAGGAATAGATTCATGCTGTCATATGGCTGTACTGTATACTGGCAAGAGAGGAGATTCAAACTAGATGTTAGGAAAGTGTTCTTTACAGTGAGGGTGGAGACACTGGAACAGGTTGCCCAGGGAAGTTGTGGATGCTCCCTCCCTGGAGGTGTTCAAGGCCAGGTTGGATGAGGCCTTGAGCATCCTACTCTAGTGGGAGGTGCCCCTGCCTATGGTGGGGGGGTAAAACTGGATGATCTTTGAGGTCTCTTCCAACCTAAGCCATGCTGTGATTCTCTGATTCTCTGATATGATGCCTTCAGTTTACACAACCAACTCTCACAAGCTTCACTTCCCCCACAGAGATGGAAGGAAAAGTAACACAAAAAGCTCCTCTATATTGAGATAAGGAATTTAACAAGGTAATACAATGTGCAATAACCTTAGCCTATTGCAGAAAAGCACAGAAAAATGCAGCAGAAGCCAATGACCTCACCACCTCCTGACCCATAGCCCACCCAGCTGAAAGGAACAATACCCCAAAACTGGAAACCAGAAGCAGCAACTGGAACAGAATACCTCTCATGCTGCAAACAAACTTAAGCCCTATGATACTTTGCTCCAGCCAGCACTTTCATTTTGAAGCTGGTATGACATCAACATGGTATTGAATACACATCAGCAGTTTCAACTCAACCCCCAACATAGGGTTACTCCATACTTGGTTTAGATGTGACCTCACCCAGCAGAGAACACTTTTTTCAGCTGGTGAGGGTTTCCAATATCCTTGGGGCAGCAACATCAGCCTGATTTTGTTGTCGTCTCTCTTAAATATGTGCCTGGCCTTGCCCAGAGCAATACAAACCCAGTAACAACTGCATAGATAGGCTCCTTGTCTGCTGGGAAGGGAATGTGGTTTTCTACATTTATTACTTGGGCACATAACCAGTTACAGACCTGACATTATCTGTAGGCACAAGTGTAGGTCTAGGAGATGTGGCCAGCAGAACCAGGAGTTGTTCAAAACAAACTTTAGTTAACAGCTGGCATGGGAGCTACCACTATGGAGTTCAAAACCAGCTTGGAAACAGGAGAGAGATGAAGGAAAGAACTACTCCTGTCCCAGAACATGCCGGGTGAACTCTTCACCCTGGAGTTGTTGCACTTGTGCCATTTAATGGGATTCATAGGCAGACAAGGTCAGTACTGCCTCAAAGAGGGTGTCAGCCTGCCACTTGGAAATGTTGATGTGGCTGAGCTTTTCCCCCAGGGTAACTGCTGCATGTAAAAAGAGCAAAGGAGAGGAATGGCTAATAGCTGATGGTGAGCAAGGGTGAGGAGGCTTCAGTGCCAGACTCATTCTGAGGAATGTGATAAGACCAGGAAAAGGGCAGAGACAATTTGTAAGGCTCAGTGGAAAAGGTAAGTCAAGATACTACGACAGCACATTGCAAGGTTTTTGGTGTGCTGAGGCACATTACTGAGAGAGGACCTTTTGCTTGCAAGAGAGCCAGGTGAAGGGAGTGTTGTGTCAACAACATGCTTGTGCAAAGTAGAGAGAGAATAGAAAAGTAGGTTCTAAAACTGATCTTTCATTCCTCAATATAGCAAACAGAATCCTATCTTCTCCAGACTGGTGTATGGGGTGAGGGGTAAGATGAGCTGGTACAGACTCCAGAAAATCAGCTCCTTGCCTACCATATATGTTTGAGATTTGAGGGAAAGGTCTGCTTAGGTTTTTAAAGATTGGAAGAAAGTGGCTAATCTTGTACTGCAAGATAGCCTCTGAGTTACACTGGAAGAGGCTGGGAGCCTGCCTGAGTTCCTAGAACAATGTTATGTTAAGGAATGAGAAAATAGTAATGTCTGTCCCACTGCAGGTAACAGATAACAGATCAACCATTCCAGTTTTACAGAAGAGAGGGAATTTACTTCCCTTCGCCTAATTATTTGGATATGTTGATAAGTTTCCTCTTGTGGCTAGATAATTGCAGCAAGCATCTGAGACCTCGAGAACTGCATCCATAAAACCAGATGTTTAGTTAATGAGGTCTTCAAGAAACCCAGCTAACAGTAATTAAAGAGATAACAAGTTTAACATTTGAGAACACCAATTACTAATTCCTTTCTTTAGCAAATTATTACTAAATTAGAAATCACCATTGTTTCACTCTGTGGAGGTTTTTTAACATAAAATGACAACCAGGGGGTGCAAAAAATCATCTCACGAAGCCTTTGCTTGTCTCGGTTTTCAGTGTGGATGCAAAGCAGGGAAAGGAGGGAAAACGAGTAAACACCACCAGACTTGAGGTACAGTGAATGAGTCCTTGGAGAAGATCAGAAAAGGAACTGCAGGAAAATGCTACAAAAGTACCAAAGAACAAGGTCTAAGTACTCCTTAAGGGAATAACCTGTGGCTGACAACAGATACATCCTCAGGAAGCAAAGGTGGTGGCTCAAAAGAAATCAAGGACTCACTCTGAGGCCAGAGTATCAGGGAGGACAAAGTCTGCACCACGCAGGGCACTTGCTTGAGGTTAGGGTTTCTGTTCAATGCTCCAACCTACACATTTCCCACATAGCCTCAGGAAACTCACAGACCTTCTCTGACTCAGGATGCAGCTGTGGCAAGGCAGCATGGTCCCTTCCCAGTTCACAGCATGGTGCAGAAGTTCCCTTGGTAAAGCAGGAGGGAGGGCAAGAATACAAAATTTAAGATTTTAATTCAAGTTATATCAAGAATACAAAATGAAGAACAGCATTCAGGCTGTTTCAGGTTGACAGGTCAAAGCAAGTCTCAGAAAATACTCTTTTCAGGGTTTCCCCCTGTTTCTATGCCATTAATATTGTTGACACACCAGTGAGATGTTTTTACTGGAGAAGGTAGTGAACCTGGGCAATTTCATGAATGAATGAAAGACTGTGCTGAACAAGGGGGTGACATTATCTACCAAGGTTCCCATAAAGGATGAAACATCTACTTGGGAGAAGGAAGCAAACACAGGTTCCCACAGTCCCCAGGACCTCTCATCAGCTTTCCTGCTTTGGGTGGTGTGAATCCTGGCCAGTGCTAGGGTGGTGTTGAAGAGAAAGCCCAGCAATTCTGTAAAGCCTCAAACAGGGAGCAGGTAAGGCAGTTACTTGAAGAGGAGAGGAGTTTCCCATGCAGACTGAACTAAAGCTCTGGTGCTAGCACAAAGCCATGGTCACTGTAACTCAGTTACACTTTTTGGCTCCCCAAGTTCTCTGTGCCATGGATAATTCTGCCCTGCATTTATTTAAAATTGTTGGGCTTCAGTTTCCCATGCTGGCTCCTGGCTCAAGCATGGGACTCTTTTAGTTTAAGGAGCAAGAGAGGTTCTCTAACTCTGTTAAAAGTAGTTAAACTCCACACAGGATTGGACAGAACTACAGAATATTATTGGAAGTTTAAACGGAAGTGCTGTGCATAAACTACATGCTACAGTGCAAAGCATATAAAATACACAGAAGTCATAGTCTGGGCTTAACACAGAAGCCCATTAAGCCAAAGCTTTCCCAGCCTCCACCAAACCGGGCCAAAAAATTCAGGCCTCAAATCTTCCCCCCCTAGTATGCCACTATGTGCACACACACACACTCACACACACACACACACATGCACACACACACTCCCCATTACTGAACCCGTGGGACACAGTTTAAATTTAGCTCACCAGCTCTGGGCCTCTGCCAAGGCTACTCCAGGTCTCACTCCCCTGCATCTGCAAAGATAAGGGAGAATAGCATTAGGAAATAGAGGAAAAGGGGGAGTCCAGTTTTATATTGAAGATGCAGGGCATTATGGGAATGAAATAACAAAAGATTACAATGTCCTGTTCACCCCTGGATGCTCTGGACCTCCTGTTGGTCCTCAGTTTTATGGTTCTTAGAAGCATGGTCAAAGCATGATAGGGACAAAACACCCCTGTCACTTTGGAGCGCATAAGAGCTCAATGGGGTGAGCTGAAACAGCTTCCACAGTTTTGAGTGGGTAGTGAAAGAATAGCAGAGATTTCTGTTCACTGGGCATCATCTCAGCATGTTACTGTAGCACCTGAGCAGAACTTGCTGGCTGCAGCCACAACACTTCAAGAGGCATCACTGGACGGACCTTCCATGTGCATGTCTAGGCACTGGCAAGATGATGCACATTGTGCTGGTTTCTGGCTACTCCATCTTCCCTCCTCATGGCTTACAAATGATTTCTCCAGGCTCATCCCATGACCCTGAGATGCTTAATGTAAGTGCCTTAAAGAAAAAGATTAAGAAAATCCCAGTCTTTTAATAATGAATTGAGGCCAAAATCAATTTATAATCATTGAGGTCATGAGTTAAAGCCTCAAATTATGAGTCACTTAATTCTAAAATGGAAATCACCTTTTACACTTCTCTCTCACCCTTTTCTTGGCCTTTTTCAAGCCCACATAGGCTGTGTAGCTAATTAAAGTGGCACTTCAGGATTAAAAAATTAAAGGACTTTATAAAAGCCAGCTTCTCTCTTGCTCCCTGGCATCCTCATGCTATGTGTATAGTACTCTATCCTGTCCTCAAAGCTGGCTCCTAGAACAAGGTCTACTAGCTGCTGAAACAGAAACTGAACTTCTTTGACTGCATAGCAGCCTCGAGTTGCATCTTCCTGGCATCACTTAGTGACCATTGGCTTAGATTAATCTTCTATAGTCCTGGGCAGTTTTCTCAGTCAGCTATTTTCTGCCCTGCTCTGCTCTTCAGGACCAGGGCTGGCAGAAGATCTTCAAAGGAGAGGGAGTTTATCAGAGTCAGATCAAAACAGCCTGTTCTTCCAATGATAACTCTGGAGAGTAAAATATGGGCCCAGACAGTAATGGTTTTCTCTCAGGCAGGAAAATGTTAAGTTTATCCCTTAAAATGTGCATTTGCCAGAGATTAATGAAAATCAAACAATAAATAAATTGCAGTAGGAATATCCACCTTGTTCTACAGCTAAAGTATTTTACTTCCAAAATACAAGGGCCTCACAGAACTTTGGTACATGGCACGAAGGGACAAATGTCTGTGTCTGCACAGATAGACACACATGTTACCGAGGTACCTGAGCATCCCAGAATTATTAGTACCCTTATGAAAGGCAAAATCCAAGGCTACAGACTCGTTACAGTAGAGCAAGTGACAGTTCAAACATAAACCTCCCTAAGCCAACTAAGACAGGTGATAAGAAGAGGCTGGGCACACCAGCACAGAGCAGCCCTTGTTGGCAAGCTAGTCCAACCTGGCCCCAAAGCTGTGCCAGCCCAGTTCTTCTTCATTCATTTTTCAAGTAGATTGAACCTGCAGAAGCGAGCACCTCAGCCCTGACAGAAGTGAGGGGGACATCCCATGACCAAACAACTGTTTCTTCTTTAAAGTCTGAACAAAAGCCAAGCTGTTTGTCCTAAGGGAAGGGAATCCTTCTCTTTGACTCCATCATGCCCAGGTGATACACATTAAGGAGAGGAGCAGGACTTGACTCTGTGTAAGAGAAACCAGAATATGGCCAGAGCACTGGAATGTTCACAGAAAGGCATCCAGCAGCTGGAAGCCCATTTGCTCTTTCCCCCTTTTTTTCTGGCAGGTGAGCACAACTCACTGCTGGTCCTTCTGTCCATCTGTCTTTCCAGTCTCCAACACCACGAGGTCTGAGCCCTGCATGGACACAGTGAGGTGTCAATCTGACTGGCGGCTCAGCTAAAGCTTTTTTCCACGTTGTTAGCAGACCAAACCCATCTTTCCCTTTCCAAGGCACCTGTCCTGTTCCTCTCCCAGAGCATGACAAATAACCCCCAAGCTGCTGCCTGCTTATGGACATCTTAGTCAACAGAAATCAAATAGTGGGTTCCTGGATGCCTTTTCAGCAGTAGAGCAAAAAGGCAAACCAAACCTCAAGCACTGCCTAGGCTCCTAGTGGAGCTTAGTATCCTGCTGACAAGGGCAGGTGGATCTGTAATGGGCAAGTGTATGGACAGCCTAAGCCCCATGCCAGTGCAGACAGATGTGGCCCAGGGCAGGGAGGAGTGGACTCCTGGGTAGTTACCTCTTGGGGTTACCCACAACCCTCCACCTCAGGGAATAAAGAGCATCCCTCTGGGAGGCCCAGTGCTGAGCAGCCTGGTATTTGAGTGGCTCCTGGGGTCTCCAAGAAGGGGGGAGCAGAGGGAAAGAAGCTCCCCAGCTTCATCGTGGGGCACTGGGACCAAATCAGGGAATCCATTTGCCTGCTGGGTGCCTTGGAGGAACTGATTAGTACAGGTTTGGCAATCATCAGAGTACTTTGCCCTGACAAAGTCAAATATTTCTTAGCTAATAAACCAGTGGCTGCTTTATTTCTTAGCTATTGCACCATTATTATTTCATGCCTTACTTTGCTCTGCAGGCAATAACAGGCAATAAAAGACCCAGGAGAATGTGGAAGTAAGCCAGCTCCACCTAGGTTCTCTCACAATATTCCCCAAAGGCAGGGCTTGGAGGACAAATCACTTCTCTCCTCCAGGGCCACCCCAAGATAATCACGTCCCTAGTCCCAAAGGAAAGAAAGGAACAACCCACTTCTTAACCTCATCTACCTACCTACCTAGCATCTCACCATCTGTCCTGTCTTTACAGGAAATGCCAGGAGTACTTCAGAAAGCACCTTTGTGCTGAGACTTGACTCTCCCCTGGGCCAAGACCTCCCAGTGAGCTAATGAGCTGTTAGTGGCTCATTATCCACCTGAGCGTCATGCCAGCAGGTGAGCCTGGTTGGGCACAGCGCAAGAAAGGCCAGCTGCTTTGGAGGAGCTCAGGGCACACTCCCTGCTTCTAGAGCTGGGCTGGGGGGAAGGAATTTGAAGAAACTCATACTCCACAAGCTGTTGGAGAATGAGGGAGAGGCTCTCTGCTGAGTGTCCTCCTGGGTATCTCCCAGGAAACTCTGCAACAGCTCCTCAGCTTGTTCAAGGAAGAAAACAAAACCCTTAGGGAAGCTCTAAGGATAAGATCCCAAGCAAATTCTTTACAATTATAAGATCACTTTGTTTAAAGACCTTTGTATCCATGCTGACAATTTTAGGTGCAATAAAGAAACACCTTTTTCAACCTTCAGGTACAACAGTACCTGAAAAAGTTTACAACCTCACCTTTGCAATTCCTTATGTCAGGCACTGCAATAGGCTGGGCAGGGAGATGCTGGGGTCACCATCCCTGGAGGCATTAAAAAAGTGTGTAGATATAGCACTTTGGCTGTGGTTTAATGGCAACGGCAGTGTTAGGTCAGTGGCTGAACTTGATGATCTTAGAGGTCTATTCCAACTAAAACAATTCTAAGATTCTAAACCATATTATGTCTAGATGTCCATTCTCACATGTGCTGCTTACCTGTGTTGGCTGATTTCAGCTTTGTTTATGAAGGGAGTAAGAAAATGGAGATCTTTGGTGAATGAAAGTCAGGAAAATGCTTTGCACTGAGGTCAGGTTGCACAGCTCAGTGACGCTGCTCTGGTTGAAGCCTGGTGTGAAGCAGTGGTCCCCACCAACACCAAAATGCTGCAAGCAGTCACTCCTTGCTCTCCCCTCTTGCCCTTTTGTGCCTGTGCTGCTTCTAGCAGCATGGCAACTCAGAGAACTGATCCAGCTGAAAAGCAATCCTAATTTTTCAGTAGTTGTAGTTCCCAGCACGATCTGCTCCTTGAAACAGCTCACCATGAGCTTCTTTGCCAGGTGAAGAAAAGGCTCTGGGGGTAAGGGGTATGGGTTGGTGTGGCCACAGCAGCTGTGTGCTGGGTCCACCTTCACTGCCATGTAGCTGCATCCTCAGCTGCTTTGAACCATATGCATTTAACTAGCAGAGTGCTTGGAAAATTTATTACACCTGAAAACCTCATCACTCCTTGCTCCTGTCGCTCTGACCCCTCTGAGGAATGTACAGCCTGGTGCAGCCAGAGCTGCTGAACAGGCTGCTTGTTCAGAAGATGCAAGAGACTGAATCATGACACTGGGGTAAGAAAGCCACAGTCTCAAGAATTAATCAGTTCCAGGGAATAACATTGATGAGCTCTAGCAGTGGACCTTAGATTATTTAGCATGCTTGTTTTTACTGACAAGGGCACCTGTGGTATTGTAGTACTCATTTATCAATACTTTGCTTAAATATTAAACACAAAACTTAACCTTTATTAGCATTAGTAATCAATTTTTTTTCTTGCACCGAGGCAGGCTGACTGGATCAACAACACAGCTTAAAAACTTCAGATGCAGGAGCCCAGGCTGAAGACACAGGAGTGAGTCAGTGCTGTATCATTGTCATCAGCATCTAGGAGCCAGCTGTGAAATGCTAGATGCTGGGTACCAGTGAAAGGGATCGTTAGCTCCTCCCTGGCTTCCCTGCAGTTAAGGTATTGCTGTAAGCAGGAGATTTAATTGCCTTTGTCTTAGCAGGCAGAGCTAACAAGCATTATGAATAATGCTATGGCTTTCCAGGCTTCATGAAGCCATTTGCTGGACCTGATTCATAATTCAGCTCCATTTAAAAGGTTGCAATGCTGTGCCTTAGCCTTCTGTTTTTTTCTTTTTTTTTGTAGGTTTTTTTTTTTTTAACCCATATTTGTTTATTACTCAATAATCAAATTAGCTTTTGGAAGAAAACTGGGGAAAAGGCGTGTGGATATGGTAGCAGCTTTTATTATTTCCTGCAATTTCCTCTTGGTTATGCAGGTTGCAACAATCTTTTGTTGTGTTTGAAACTAACCTTACTTACCACAGGAGAACAGTAAAAGGACTGCATCATGTTTCCAAGGCAGGGCTAACCAGACGGCTCTGTGGACAGGGCTCAGCTTTGGTGAGCCACAGTTCATGGCAGCAGCAAGAACTGCAAGCCACCAGCTCCTTTCATCTGCTGTAGTGCCCTTGGGGCACAAATAGGATGAGTGAGAGCTCAAAGACAGAAAATGGCCTTTCTACAGCAGTTCTGAACTGCCTGTTCAGAAGCTCAGTGACACCAGAAAATGCTCCCTGGAATTACACATACCTCCTATGTCTTTTTCTCCTTTCACTTTGTTCTCCCCTCAGTGCCTGGTCCTGTCACAGCTCCTGTGGCCTGTCAAGCTTCACTGCCTCTCTCTCTCCTCAGACGGTTCAGAACGATGAGCACTGTGATGGCTCAGTCCCTACACTGTGACGGCAGCATTCGAATCTGCAAAAGAGCAGGAAGAAGGGGATTTGACACCCAGCCATCAGCTCTCTAGCCTGCCCTCTGCTTCAGGAAAAGACTTGACTGCCCTGGTGCCTTCCTGTGCCTGCATGAGCTGCTCCTCTTTCCAGGAGACACTCCTTTTTTTGGTACATGTGAGAGCTATGTGTCTCATGGTGGCCTCACGGATTGCCTCACAGTCTTGGATACTCCCATGAACCCCCCAGATTGTATTGCTGGATTGGTGAGCAGCTGGGACTGGGTAATAGAGCATGTAGTAGACCTTGCTACTGCAGAGGGGCTTAGTGGAAGCTCTGCTAGATTTCCCCAGGAGGAGGTATCTCTCTTTCAAAGTCTCTCCTTTACTTTGCATGTGCTCCAATTCTTCTCCTAAGCAAAGTGCAAAGAAAGAAAATAAGAATATGAAAGGGGAACCACTCACGACAGGAGGGAGCCCCAGCTGATACAGCACCCCATCTTTGAGGACAACAGGGTTACGGACAGCAGCTCCATCGCTTCCCTCTAAAACATGCAAATCACCTTTTCAGCTCCTTTCTCCAGTGTCCTGTCTCTATTGCCACAGAAAATCATGGTCCCTTCCCTTCTGTGCTCACTCTAGCCAGCAGCTGCTGTGGTAGTTTGAGGGGGCCCCAGGTTCCCTTAAGAAAACTGTAAAGACCAAGACCTGTCCCAGGGGACAGACCTGGTCACCCAGGATGTTGTAATATTGCTATTTCATTCTGTTTTCCAGTATCACAGCTCACTAAGCCAGTGCCTGGTTGCTCTCGCTCTTCTTCCCTCCCTGCCTCTCCTCCCTTCATGTCTCTCTCCTCCCTTTTCCTCTCATGGTCTGTGGGGCAGTTGGCTCCTGCCTGGCAGGGAATTTTGAGCTGCGTCATGCAGCCTGCTAAGGCCTTGTAGGCCTGAGATGAGGAGGGCAGTTATGGCCTACTCTCGGGCCTGCCGATGGTGGAACAGGTGGAGGATCTTGGATGTTTTCAGTCCAATAGATTTGGCCTAGCTTGTGAATGTGTCCATTCTACCTGATTGCCTTTTGCATATATGCACCTGTAAATAGAATCTCTCTTTAAAGTTCCACTCAGTGTGCAGTGTCTTCATTCTTATTGTTCAAAAGGAGTAAGAGTCTCTCCTGTCCTCCAGCCCTCGGCAGCTCATGGCCTCAAACTGGGACAGCTGGAGAAGGCAGGCTGGCTCAGCACCTCTCCTCCAAAGGCTGGAGCGACAGGAGGCTGCCGCAAATCAGGCACAGCCTAGAGCCTGGGCTGGCAGAGAAGGGCAGTGGAGAGCTGGGAGCCCTGCAGGGACAGCACCCACTTTGGAGGGAGAATGTTTCAGGAGGACTCTGGAGTTAGGAAGGCTGACATTTTCTGGCTAGGGTAGACTGATGGTAGCGTTCCTGCCGAACACCCAGTGACCTTCTCATGTGTGCATATGAGGAGTGTGAGCTGTGTGAGATTCAAACAGGACAATCCAGAAGTGCTGTCCAGCTCCCAGAGCTATGATGGCATTGGTAGTAGTGAGACCTGCTGGAATGAGTCCTAGGATTGGAGTGCTGGAATGCAGGGCAACAGGGCTGCTCAGCAAGGACAGGCAGTGTGAGCAGATGCAGGTGTTGCACCATACCTAAAGGAGAGGTTTGATCATGCATGCCTTACAGTTAGTGAGGATGTAGCTGAGAGCTTTTGGGTGAGGCTTAAGGGTGTGGAAAACAAAGGATGCGTTGCAGCAGGAGTCTACTACATCGCCCAGCTAGGTGGTAAGCACTGATGAGTTATTCTGTAGGCAAGTGGGAGAAATTTCTGGATCAATAGCCCTTGTCCTTGTGGGAGACTTCAACTGATCATACAATCATATAATGGTAAGGTTGGAAGGGACCTCAAGGATCATCTAGTTCCACCCTCCTGCCATAGGCAGGGACACCTCCCACTTGTACAGTCACTCAAGGCCTCGTCCAACCTGGCTTTGAACACCTCCAGAAAGGGAGCAGCCACAACCTCTCTGGGCAACCTGTTCCAGTGTCTCACCACCCTC
>VWYK01085477.1:0-18594 GCA_013399775.1 Semnornis frantzii | reverse complement strand
GTTTAGGCCTACCACAACACCCACAAGTGTCACGATCAAGGCATGAAGTCTAGTGGATTCATTGCTGGTAGAAAAATGACATCTAAATCACTGATATGTGTTCTGGTAGTTAAATCATTGCTTTTGTTGGTCTAACAGGATTTAATATATCTAAATTGCCACAGTCTGATGCTCTTAAATTGAAGGCTGCAAAGTGGTAATAGTTCCTTGGCCAGACTGCAGCTGCAGTGAGCGTGGACACGGTTCATAGAATTATAGCATTGCTTCAATTGGAAAAGCCCCTTAAGATCATCAGGTCCAACCATTCTGTAAGTGTACCATGGCTGGTGCTAAACTATGTCTCTTAGTACCACATTTCTGCATCTTTGAAAGACCTCCAAGGATNACATTTCTGCATCTTTGAAAGACCTCCAAGGATGGGCATTCAACCACCTCCATGGGCAGGCTGTTCCAATTTTAACCCTTTCACTCAAGATTTTTCGTCTGTTTTCTAACCTAAACCTCCCCTTGTGCAGCTTGAGGCCATTTTCTCTCCTCCTGTCACCTGGTACTAGGGAGAAGAGACCAACCCCCCATCTGTCCCCAACCTCTTTTCTGGATGTTACAGACAGCAGTGAGGACCTTTTTAGTGCTGTCAAGGTAACCAAGTACGTTTATGGTTTCTGTGACCATTAGTCAAAAAACCAGACCAAACTCAGCAACTGCATTTTTCACAGAGCAATGGGAAAATATCAAGCTACTTGATAATATGCAGTTCAGGAATGGAGGTTTAAGAGTCTGTTTTGATGCATGGAGGAAGAAAGAAGGCTCCTGCAGAGCTCATCTGTGCCAGTGCTCATAATGTTCTAATATACATGAGGTTTTGATGTTCCCAGAGCTGGACAGGAGAGCAGGATCCTGTTCCTGGATTTCATATGTGTCATTTTTTTTTTTTGCCCCCAGTTTCTAGTTTCCTAATTGAAATGGACTTAAGAATTCTCAGCACCTTTGTCAAGTGCTCTGAAATTCACTGCTGACAAGTGCTGTGTTAGGGGGATCAGTGGTTTCTGACTTCATCTTTGTGCTTTTAAATTCTACTGGAGATAAACATGACAAAGGAAAAGATAAATGCTATCGATGTGAAGCTGTGAAGTGAGGTTTTAAAAATTAAAACCTTTTGGGAGAAAACATAGAATTGAGCTTCAAATATTTTTTTTTTCTTTTTTTTTTTTTTTTCCTTCTGACTTTAAAGCTGAATGTTTACAGGTAACAAAAACATTTAAATGTTTATAACAGATAACAGGCTGCTCCCCTCTTGCATTTCCACCAGGGGCTTTTTATAAGGGCTTGTTGTGATTGGATGAGAGGGAATGGAATGAAGCTTGAGGAGGGGAGATTCAGACTGGAGATTAGGAAGAAATTCTTTAGAATGAGGGGGATGAAACACTGGAACAGATTGCCCAGGGAGGTCATGGATATCCCTCTCTGGAGGTGCTCAAGGTCAGGCTGAATGAGGCCTTGAGCAACCTGGTCTTGTGGAAGGTGTCCCTGCTCGTGGCAGGGGCAGGGGAGGAGGCTGGAACTGGATGACTTGTAAGGTCCCTTCCAACCCATACCATTCTGTGATTCTATGAATATAGATTTAGCTGTTGTCTGGCATGCATAAATAGTGCTTGCATGCATAACAACCAGCTTCTCTTGCATTCAAACCCCTGTTTGGATCTGTTGAAACACTGATGAGTGATCTTAAGTGCTTAACCTATGCTGTTTTCATAGAATCATAGAACTGTTTTGGTTGGAAAACACCTCCAAGACATTCCCATCCAACCTTCAACCCAGCACCACCGTGGTCATTAAATCGTGTCCCAAAGTGCCATGTCATTGCTTGAGCACCTCCAGGGATAGTGACTCTAGCACCTCCCTGGGCCAAACTTGTTTTCTGTCATGTTTGAACTTCCCCTTCAGTGTTTGATTTCTGCAAGGGAAAAGAAATGCAATCAAAGATGAAGACTTCTGAAGGTGTTGACCTTTTCAGGGCAGAGCATTGCATGCAGGTAAGAGAGTAAACCATTGCTGATCATTCACTAAAAGGGCATTAAAAGTAGTGGTCTGTCTGATTGGTCAAATGAAGAAGCAGCACATCTCACCTTCCCAGGTGGATAAATAGAGAGCAGGGTAATGCTGTCATCAGAAGATAATTGAAATTATATTATTGCAATGGACAATTCAATAAAACTATCCACAGTAGGGGAGTTATTGATTTTAAAATCAGTTCAAAGCAATTCACATATTCACTTCCAAATACTTCTGATGAGTATCAGCTCTCCTAATATCATGTCCCTCATTCAGTAGAAGAAAAGAAGTTTTTATCAGCTTGAAAGATCAGAAAAAAATGGGAAGGCAGAGTTTGATTTCAGGGAGGTGGTGGAGAAGGTACCTGGAGGAGATCAAGAAATGTGTGAATGTGGCAGTTTGGGGACATGGTAATGGCCATGGTGGTGCTGGGTTGAGTCATGAATTCAGAGTTTCATAGAATGGTTTAGGTTGGAAGAGACCTTCAAAATTATCTTGTTCCAACTCCTACCATGAGCAGAGACATCTTCCACTAGATCAGGCTGCTCAAGGACCTCTCCAGCCTGGCCTTGGACACCTCCAGGGAGTGGGTCATCCACAACCTTCCAGGGTAACCTGTTCCAGTGTCTCACCACCCTTACTCTAAATAATTTTTTCCTAATCTTCATTGTAAATCTATACTTCTCAAGCTTCTTTCCACTCCCCCTCATTTTGTCACTCCAAGTCTTTATACAAAATCTTTTCCTGTCTTTCCTGTAGGCCCCATTCAGGTACAGGAAGGGTCTCCCTGGAGCCTTCTCTTCTCCAGGATGAAGAACTCCAACTCTCTCAGCCTGTTCTCATAGCAGAGGTGCTTCCAGCCCTATCATCATCTTCATGGTCTCCTCTGGATCCACTCCAGCAGTTGCATGTCCCTCTTATGCTGAGGCCACCAGCACTGGACACAGTACTGCAGGTGGAGTGCCACCAGAGCAGAGTGGGACAATCACCCCTCTCTGAACTCAGTCTTAGAGGTCTTTCCCAACCAAAACAATTGTGTGGTTCTCTGATATTTGCTCAGTTGGCCTCAACAGAGGGAGTCCTTAGCAACAAAGGCACTTCAGGTTTTGTCAGTGTATGTGGTTTTGGTGCATCCCCATTTTTTAGCATGTTATAGGAAAAAAAAACCCCAAACCAAACCAAACCAAACAAACCAAAACAAACAAAAAAAAAAAGGAAAAATCAAAAGGATTATGTAATGCCACGTGTCCAAAAGCAAGGGGTCCTTTCTGGCTCAAAGCAGCCACTGCTCCTGGTAGGCATGATTGTCATGTAAATGTCTGGCTCTGACCTCTTCTGAACTAGAGGAAAAGAGTCTGTGGTAATTAGTTGGGTTTTTCCTAGTGCAATTAGCAAGTAATCTGCTGTGACATCCAAGTACAACATATGTAGTCAGCGTGCAAGTAAATATGTTGTGGAGTCAATTGTAAAGCAATGTGACCCTTTTTTAAAGTGGTGTTGCAGGAAAGCCTTTGGCATATGCTGGCTCTCCAGGCTGGTTTGCCCTAGCTTGTTCTGCCTTGTCCAAAGAAGAGCAATGAAGCTGGTGAAGGGGCTGAAGAAAAGGTCTGGTGAGGAGCAGATGAGACAACTGAGGTTGTTTAGACTAGAGGAAAGCAGGCTGAAGGGAGACTTCATTGTTGTCTACAACTCCCTGAAAGGAAGTTGGAGTGAGATGGGGCTTGGTCTTGTCTCCCTAGTGATAGGATGAGAACAAATGGTCTCAAAGGGAGGTTTAGGTTGGCTATTAGACAACTCAAGACTGAAACAGGCAGCCTATCTCCATAGGGGAGGTTCTCCAGCCCTCTGATCCTCTTCATGGCCTCCTCTGGACCTGCTCCAGCAATTCCATGTATTTCATGCACTGGGGGGCAACAGAACTGGCACCGTGTTCCAGCTAGGGGCTCAGCAGAGCAGAGGGACAAAATCCCCTCCCTGTCCTGCTGCTCTCACTGCTTTGGATGCAGCCCAGCACACAGCTGCATTCTGGGCTGCCAGTGATCATTTCTGGTTCATGGTTTGTCATCAGCTAACACCCCCCAGTCCTCCTCCTCCAGACTTCTCTGTGATGGCAAGAGTAATTGACAGCTGTAAGCACATGACAAAAACTTTACATTTGAGTCCTTGCAGTTGCCTGAAGTTCATTTTTTCCTACCTGACTTGTTCATAGAGATAGAAACCATTTTTTTTCTTCCCTCAGTACATATAATTGCATCAGAGTAATGAAGAAAACAAAGTTGGAGCTCACAGTGAACATTCCTGCTCCCTGAAATGTTCTGAATACTTCCATTTATTACACCATTCTAGGTAAAATGAGGGCTGTGCCCTGAAAAAAACAAAACAAAACAAGAGATCAATATTGTCTGTCTCTTTATGGCAAGACCTTGTTCATCAAGCTACACCTCATTTTCTTTTATCTGTCACTGCATAAATACCAGGTTGCTTGAGCTGATGGTACCCTGTCTGTGCCAAATATAGCTGCTACCCCACCTTGTTTGCCCTACATAGGTCCAGCAGTGCTGTAAATGTCTTAGGGAAGGAGAAGTCAGACAACAATAGAAGGGTTGTCCTGGAAATGGCCCAGAGTCAACATTGTTAACTCGATAACTCACACTTCAGAAAGAGACCTTGAGTTAGTTGGTAATGGTATCTTTGATAAGCCTGTTTTGGAGGAGAATTTCCCATTTCATACATGCCAGCAGAAGCTGGGATAGTTTTGTTCAAGAAGGTAATGATGCAAAAAGGTACTGGAGAATTTTTATGATGCCCTCTCGAGTCGAATTAAAACGCACTTGGGCTTAAATGTGAAAAGAAGATGTAATGAACAACCCAGTGGGCAGAGCTGCTCCTCACTAGCTGTGCTCTCCAGACCCTTCACCAGCTTTGTTGGCCCTCTTCAGACATGCTTCAGCATCTCAATGTCTTCTACTGAAAGCCCCAAAGTAAACCCAGGACTCAAGCTGGAGCCTCACTAGCACTGACTACAGCGGGACAATCACTTCCCTGGTCCTGCTAGTCACACTTTTCCTGATCCAGGGCAGGAGGCTGGTGGCCTTCTTGACCACCTGATCATACAATGCCCCATGTTCAATCGACTGCTGTTCAACACCACCACCTACCCCCTTCCCACAGGTCTTTCTCTACTGGCAGTTTCCAGCCACTATGCTGCAAGCCTGGACTGTTCATGAGTTGTTGTGACCCAAGTGCAGGATGCAACACTTGGCCTTGTTGAACTTCACACAGCTGACTTTGGACAGTACATCAACAAGACCACAGGCAGATCAACACTGCCTCTCAACTCAGTGTCATCTGCAGATTGAGAAGCACAATTCATTGCTGTCACATGGCTCAGACTTTTTGTGATTTTTGTTGTTGTTATAAATTTCAGATTTTAAGATATACAGCTGATGCAATCACATCTATTGAGTCCTAATAATCCATGCTTTGAGACACAAATGTCTTTCTAGAAGTGTCTTTTGCACAGTCACACCACGATCCTGCTGTGTAAAGCAGTCAGAAGTGAGGGCTCATGAAAATGATAGAAATAGAAATCAAAGTAGAGCCTTTTCTCCTTAGTACCAGGGGATAGAGGGAGAGGAACTGGCCTAAAGTTGTGCCAGGGGAGGTTTATATTGGAAGTTTGGAAAAATTTCTTTGCTGTAAGTGTGGTCAGGGATTGGAACAGGCTGCCCAGGGAAGTGATGGAGTCACCATCCCTGGCAGTGTTCAAGAAATGTGTGGGCATGGCACTTTGGGACATGGTTTAATGGCCACGGTGGTGTTGGGTTGAAGGTTGGACTCAATGATCTTGAAGGGCTTTTCCAACCAAAACAATTTTGTGGTGCTATGATTTAAGGTTGTGCTGAGGGGAAACACTGCTGTGAAAGTCACAGCACACCCAGGGACTTCAATAGGCTATTTCAGTGTCCTATCAGTTTGGTTTTGTTTTCTGTCTTGGGTTTGTAGAAGCCTGAGTAAAGCTGCTAGGTCTCAATTGCCTTAATGGTGTGATGTGTCAGGATCAGAGAGCCTACATGTGCTGTGGCATTGAAAGGGTGGGTCCATGTACTGTCTTCAGGTCTCCTGCAAGCCCAGGCATGAAACAGAAACAAGTCCTGCAAAAAGAAGCCTGTATAAGGGTGAGAGAATGGTTTACTCAAGAGCTGGTCAATGTGCAGATGAATCGCTGTGTCAGATGAAATGACCTAAGGTTCAGCTCTCTGAGGGGGTAAAAACAGGTCTGTCATGTTATAAACTGTGGTGGTTCAGCCATTCCTACCTCCTGGGGCTCAGTTGTTTGAGCAGGTGGCTGGAAGAGGCTCCGCTTGTGGTGTGGGTGACTGTGCAAATTCATTCACCTAAGAAAATCTCCCCACCCTGACAGTCTTGCTATCAACTCTACAAACTCTTCAGAAGGGATAAGCCAGGAAGGAGAGGCAATGGAGTGGTCTTAGGGTGTGTTTTGTTTGTCTTGAGCATAATGATGGTGATGATAGGGTTGTGTGTTTATGGGTAAGAATCATGGGAAAGGCCAATAAAGGAGATATCGTGGTGGGAGTCTGTTATAAACCACTCAAACAGGATAAAGAGGCAGGTGAAATATTCTGTAAGCAGGTGGGTGCCACTTGTTCCTGTAGAGGACTTCAATTTACGAGGTGTCTGCTGGAAAACCAGTGCAGCAGAGAAGATGATCTAGTCCAGGAGGTTCCTGGAGTGTGTGGAATAGACCTTCCTGGCATAACTGGTGGAGGAGCCAACTGGAGAAGGTGCCCTGCTAGACCTGTGCATAAACAGAGAAGGACTTGTGGCTGATGTTAAGGTTGGAGACCATCCTGGGCATAGTAAGGGCCAGAGAAGTGATCAGAGAACTGGAGAACCTCTCCTGTGAAGACAGGCTGAAAGAACTGGGCTTGTTCAGCCTGGAGAAGAGAAGGATCCAGGGAGACCTTAGAGCTGCATTTCAATACATGAAGAAGATCTACAGGAAAGTTGGGGAGGGACTGTTTAGAAGGGCTTGTAGTGACAGGAGAAATGGCAGTGGTTTGATACTGGATAAGGGTAGATTTAGGTTGGATATCAGAAGGAAGTTCTTCCCAGTGAGTGGTGAAATACTGCAACAGGCTGTCCTGATGGTAGAGGCTGCATCCCTGTAGATGCATTGAATATCAGACTCCATGTGTTCCTGGGCAGCCTGCTGTAGTTGGAGGTGTCCCTGCTGCCTGCAGGGGGATCTGGCAAGATGACCTTTGATGGTCCCTTCCAACCCTCTGCAATCTGTGAATCTGTGAAATGGATAAGTTTTCAGTTCTTGGGGGAGTAAAGAAAGGGGGTCAGTTGAACAGCCTCCGTGGTCTTCCAGAAGGCAGATTTTGGCCTTCCTAGTGGCCTCATTGACAGAACCCATTAGGAGGCAGTTCGGAAGGGTGGAAGACTCCAGGAAGGGTGAACATTCTCCAAGAGGGAAATCACTGTGGTACAGGAGTAAGCTGACCTGGTATGCCATAAGATGAGCTGGTAGGGAAGATGGCTGGCCTGAGTGAACACGGAACTTTACAATAGGAGTAGAGGAAATGACCTGAAGTTGCACCAAAGGAGGTTTAGATCGAGTGTCATAAAAAATGTCCTCATTGAAAGAGTTTCTGTGCTGCAACAGGATACCCAGGGCAGTTGTGGAGTTCCCATCTCTCCAGATATTTAAATGCTATGTAGAAGTGATGCCAAAGAACATGGGTTAGTGGTGACCTGGCAGTGCTGCAATGATGGTTGGGCTTGATGATCTTAAAAGTCTCTTCAAACCAAAATGGTTGTGAGATTCTTTGACACTGGATCAGCTATTCGAGCTTCAATGCTGACCTCTCCCCCATTTGGGTGTGCTAACCCCTTGCAGGAGTGATCATCTGAAGGGGTTCCACTGTGCTCTGCCAGTGTTGCCGTTTGAGTTTCCCAGTGCCAAAACCACAACGGAATAGAATTTGGGTTGCTCTCCTCTCCCCTTCCCCCCATGGGGAAGAACTAGGCAGGAGAAAAACAAAAGGGGTAGATAATAAAAGATATGCACCAGCTTGGAAGATAAAAATATAAATTAACAAAACCAAAAGATATTTAAAGGAAAGGAAGGATAGAGAGCTGTAAGGGAAGGGGATAGATACAGGCATATACAGAACCAGCTCGCAGACAGAAGTGGATTCTTTGGATGGCAGTGGATTCACTGGATGGAAATGTAGTCTCTAGGTAGCAGGCCCAGACATGAGGCAGCAGGCCCAGACCATGTGGAGTAGGCCGAGCAGCAGCAGCATCTCCCCAGCAAAGTAGTGAGGCAAAGGCAAGAGAGAGAGCATCAGGAAGTGGCTCCCCCTTATATGAGGTATAGACAAGAAATGGGAGGGCAATAAGCATGACCTGGGGACCCCTCCCCTGGGGTCAGCTTTCCCTGCCCACCTGGGTCCACCTAGAGAATCAAATTTCCAGTCTGCCCCCCCCAGTAGGCCTTAAACCACAACAACCAGGCAAGGCTGGAGGGCTCTTATCTTCTTCCTTCCGCTTCGATAACAGCACTTGTGGATTTTCACACAGCTCAGCATGCTCTCCAGCAGACACCAAAATATTAATTAGAACGCTGTAAAAATTAATTGAAACACAGCATAATCTTTGTTAAGTAAGGTCACTGAAATTGTCTTAAAATAGACCCCTCTAGATACAAGATGAAATCTCTCAGCAGAGAAGCTTGGCAGATTTCCTGTGCCAGTCCTCTTGAGATGCTTCCTCTCACCATTAACATGCATTCAGTATTTCTGTGTTTTCCCTTAGAGCACCTGCCCTTTGAAGCAGCTTTCCCATCCTGCTCATCTCTGCTAACCTAGTAGAAACCCAGAATCATTAAGGTTGGATCACCAAGTGCAACTGTTAACTCAACATGGCCATGACTACTAAACCATGTTCTGGTGTTTCATGGCCATGCATTTCTTGAACACCTCCAGGGATGGTGACTCCACTACCTCCCTGGGCAGCTTGCTCCAGTGCCTGACCAGTCTTAAAGCACAGGATTTTTTCTTACTCTCCAACCTAAACTCTGGCAGAATTCCAAGCCATTTCCTCTTCCTATATCACCTGGTACTGGGGAAAAGAGACCAACCCTCAGCTTGCTGCAACCTCTTTTCAGGGAGTTGTAGAGAGCAATGACATTTCCTCTCAGCCTCCTCTAGACTAAATCCTAATTCCCATAGCTGCTCCTTATAAGAGCTGTTCTCTAGACCCAGTAACAGTAGTTTATCCTCCCTTGCCCATGTAGTAGTGAAGGGAGTCAAGCACTAAAGAACAGTATCTTCATCTGAGCATCAACTATGGGAGAAGATGTGGACCCGTGGTGGATACAAAGTGAGATCCAGTCCAGCCATTGTATGATTCTCATCACAGGTCTAATGCCTGAATTAGCTGTGATGATCTTGCAATTTTCAGACCAGAACTGGCAGAGAACATTTGGTTGTTAGTGTCTACCTTATGAAACTGGTCCTGCAAACTTGATGGAAGGATAAAATCTTGGTGGCCTAAGCTCTACTCTTTTATGGTTCTATGACTCTGATTCTGAAAGATGTAGAGATGTGATGCTGACGACTACGCCTTGTTAGAGCCTTGTTAGAGTTAGAGAATGGTTGAACTTGATCTTAAAAGTGTTTTCCAACCAAAACAGTTCTGTGATTCTGTGATTTTTATGAATGGCAATTATCAGAAATCCTATCTCAAACCAGCTACCACTGCATCTTGTCAAATCTGGAGCAGGATGCAGAGGCCAGCTGAGGTTGTTTAACCTGAAGAAAAGGAAAAATCTCTACAATTCCCTGAAAAGAGGTTGCAGCTAGGTGGGTGTTGGTCTCGTCTCCCTGGTAACAAGTGATAGGATGAGAGGAAATGGCCTTAAGTTCCACAAGAGGATATTTAGTTTGGAGATCAGAGGAAACTTCCCACTGAAAGTCTCAAAGATTGGAACAGGTTGCCCTAGGAGGTGGTTGAATGCCCAGCCCTGGAGGTGCTTCAAAGAGGCAGAGATATGGTGCTGAGGGCCACACTTTAGCACCAGGCTTGGTAAAATTAAATAATGGTTGGACTGAATGATTTTCTGGGTCAAAACAATTCTATGATTCTATGTACACTAAAGATTGTTCTTTCATTGAGTTGGCTATAAGTGACACGAGTGAACGCAATGAACTTCAGAAACAATTTTTCTTTCAAATAGATGGCCCAAAACTTGAGTGCCCCAGTGGGATTGAAGCCAGCATTTTAAGGATGTTGCCAGTGGCATAGTTACTTTGAGAAATCCAGATTCCTGTGGTGTTACATGCCTTTATTTGCAGAGTGGGATCTCTGACAGTTTGCAATTTTGGGTGTCACCTGAGGCATTTTATTTTATTTTAAGTTAAACTGCTGTCTGGAAAGGAAAAAACACCTCCTACAGTCAGAGAGTATCTAACTGGACCAAGTGAGGTTCCCGACAAGCTGCAGTGTGACCTTTGTCTAGCTCTGCTTTTCTCTCTTGGTGTTCTAATGTCCTTTTCTCTGTCCAGAGATCAATGGCCTGTAGAAATAGTAACCTTCAAGTGGTGTTTTGTTCAAGTAGTGGGGGGTAAACAAAGAAGATAAGAAACTAGACCTTCAGGTGAGCACAGTGAGAGCATGGGTGGAGGAGCTGCTGTGTTGTCTGGAGGCCATGATGCTCTCTGCCTTTTACCTTTGTGTTCCAAAGGTGAGTCCTTCTGCAACTGTGGTTTGGTTTTTTTTCTTTCCTGTTAAAATCACAGAATCATAGAATGGTAGAAGCTGTAAGGGACCTCCAGAGATAATTGAGTCCAACTTCCCCTAGCAAAGGAGGATCACCTGGGGCAGGTCACATAGGAATGTCTTGACAGTCTCCAGAGAAGGAGACTCCACAGCCTCTCTGGATAGCCTGCTCCAGGGCACCAGCACCATCAGAGAAAACAAGTTTTTTCTGCATGTTGAGATGGAACTTTCTGTTCAGACAGCAGCCTCCTCTTAAATACGGCTTCTCACAAGGCACCTGAACTGCACTAGATCCATCTTTTGAAAACTGGTGGCTAAACTTCACAAGAAAAGAGCAATCAGGCTTCATGTGGTAATGACAAAGCATGGATCAGAGTGATTAGAAGCTCAGGTTATCCCCAGCAATTGCCTTGCTGTAAATATTCATTCCTTCTCCTTACTCTGAAGCCAACAGCCTATAACCCTTTGGGAGAAGAACTGCAATGAGGTTGTGAGCCAGCAGACCCATTTGGAAATGGATTCTTCTGCTGCTCTTGGGTGTTACAGCACTAAAAATAAATTAAAAGGCTCCATGGTGGGATATTATTACTAGCTTCTGATGCAGCTTAGCTGCTGATAGTCTATTAGAACAATTCCTCCTGGCTGATGACAACTTACCAGGTGCTTGGAAATGTCAGCTACTGCCCCAGAATATATGGAGAGGTAATGGTCTAATTTTGAAGTCTTCCACACTCTGTTGGAACAGGCTTCCCAGGGAGGTGGTGTAGTCACCATCTGTGGACATGGCACTTTGGGACATGGTTTAATGGGCATGATGGTGTTAGGTTGGTGGTTGGACTTAATGATCTTAGAGGTCTTTTCCAACCAAAACAAGTCTATGATTCTATGACTTGGTCCCACGAGATGTGCATGAAGCTTCTGTTTCTCAGTGTTTTCTTTGCCTACCTGGATGATTCTCTTGCAGACCTCATAGCTCTGTCACACTGGTGGGTTTTGGGGCGTTAGTGTCTCCTGTGCTTGGAGTCACTTTGTTTTCTTGGCTTTATTGGATCATCTTAGTTTGTTCATATGCTGCCACTCCTGTTATTTTTTCCTACTAAGGAGAGGCCTGCTCAGCCTTACTGGTATGTTTGGTAACTGTATAATTAGAAAGCTAAAAATACTGTACAGAAAGCAGCAGTTTCACAGGAGGCATCCCAGTTTGGTGGCACCGGGCTATGACTCAACGTTTGCATTGCTAAGAGCCGAGCTGGTTGAAGACAGCAGTGGGTGTTGCTTCTCTGAGCAGGCAGACTTTGCTGATCCTGGTTCTTTGAGGCTGAGATCTCACCACCCAGCCCCACTCTGGTAACACCAGCCTGCTCTGAATGGAGGTTTACTGCACTCTGTGTTGATCTGGGAGTTCACCAAACCCCTACCCAGTGTGGTAAGTGTCTTGGTGCTAGCAGCAAGGGAGCAAAGCAAAGGACCGCACCTGGAGCAGTTCTGGTCCCCAGTATGCAAAACAGATATTGACAGGCTGAAAAATGTCCAGAGAAAGCCCAGGAGAATGGTCAGAGGCCTGCAAGCCCTGCCGTGTGAGGCAAGTGTGAGAGAGCTGGGTTTGTTCATCTTGGAGAAGAGAAGGCTTAGGGGAGACCTTATCACCATGGACCAAGACATAAAGGGTGGCTACCAGGAGGATGGAGACTCCCTTTTTATAAGTGTCCCATGGAAAAGAAAAGGGGTGATGGGGACAAGTTACAGGTGGGGAGATTCCCATGGGACTCTAGAAGAAAATGTTTCCCCATGAGGACAGTTGGACACTGGAACCATTTCCCAAGGGAAGCAGTGGAGATCCCTCTGTTGGGCAGTTTCCAGACTCATCTTGACAGGGTGCTGGGCCAGCTCATTTCAGCTCCACTATTACCTGGAAAGGTTGGACCAGGTGATCCTTGGGGTCTCTTCCAACCTGGTATTCTGTGATTCTCTCTGCCCAGGGAGGTGAGGGAGTCACCTTCCCTGGAGTTGTTCAAGAAACGTGTGGACATGTGTACTCTGGGACATGGTTTAATGACCATGATGGTGTTAGACTGACAGGCTAGACTTCCCTGATCTTGGAGGTCTTTTCCATCTGAAACAGTTCTATTACTCTGTGATTGTCTAAGCAAGCCCTAAACTGAACTGAACCGTGCTTTGTGTGTGCCCACAGCAGAGCTGGGATGCTGTTCCTGTGTGTAGGTTGGTTTCTTTTAGCAGGAGCACCTCAAGAGCACTGGTTTCAGAGTACCCTAGTTGTATGAGTGAGTCTCTGGATCCCAAATATCCTCCTGTGTCCTTGCAGGTGTGGTTCTCAGAGAATAGTGAATGACAGGTTTTGTGTTTGCATGCTAAGGTGACAGTTACATATGTGCTGGCATACAGTGCCTCTGTTTTTGTGCCTCACATGGCTGATGAAGTCAGTGGTGGGTGTCAGGGCAGGTTTAACAGGGCTGCATACAGATTTAAGGTAGGATGGACTCCAGAATGCAGCAGATCCAACCTCTGCTCTTGAGTACAAGCCATGGAGCAAAGACCAGACATGAACAATGTGAACCCTGAAAACTAGCAGCTACCTGGGCTGGCTGAGGATGTTGAGCAGTCAGAGTCCATATGTGATCAAGAGTTTCCCTGCAGAGTGGTGGTGAAGTTGTGTTCTCCCCTGCATTCATGGCTGAGGTCACACCTTACCTGGAAGGAATATGACTGTATATTGCCTTGGCTAAACTTTAGGGCAGGAAAGGAGAGGTGAGGTGTCCTGGTGGGACAGGTTGGGTGCTCTGGATCATGACACACAGCAGAATGGAGGTGGTGGAGTCACCATCCCTGAAAGGGTTCAAGAAGTATGTGAACATGTCACTTTGGGACATGGTTCAATGGCCATTGGGTTGACAGTTGGACTTGATCATCTTGGAGATCTCTTCCAGCTGAAACAGTTCTATGATTCTGTGAATCTATGGTTACTGTCCCTGCCATGGTTTGCCTTCAGTAAAGCAGGAGTCTAAAGTTATTCTGGTTGAGTCCATGAATAGGATGGAAGGAGGAAAAGATGAATCTGTAGATGTATTTATCTGGGTGGCTATGGGTCACTTCTTCCCTGTTGCAGCACAGTGTGGCTCTTTCCCTTGTTTATTTATTTGCTAAGTAAGAAGCTACAAAAGTTTGGAGGAAAAGCTGGGGGTGCAGCTTTAGTATCCAAATGCTTTCCACATCCTGACTGAGTACAGGCAGCTATGTCTTTATCTCCCAGTTTTAAATTCTGCTCCATGGTGCTGCTGAGGATGAGGTGTGGGATGATGGCTGACATTTCAACTCATTTCATATGGTATCATTTTTAATCAGGAACCAGTGCTCCACTTTAAATAAACATTAGTGAGTCAGCTTCACTGCTCTCATTGAGTGCTAATAGGGATTGTAATTTTATTCTTTGCAATGGAATTAATCACACTGCCTCTAACTGACATTTTGACCACTAACTTCTGACACCATAAACCTTTGTTTAAAAAGAATTCTTAAGCAAAAATGATATACAGAAGTGTGATACTTGTGTTCAGGATCATGATTGAAATTGACAAGGCCCAATATTTTGTCAGCTGGGCTGCAGGTGAATTCCTGACCTCGCAGAAGTCAGTGGGATTTTGATGAATGATTTTGCAGTTTCTGTACATTCCCATCACAGAACGCATCAGGTGGGATGGGACCCTCAAAGGTCACCTAATTTAACTGACTTTAGAGCTGCATTCCAATAATTGAAAGGGACCTACAGGGAGGCTGAGGAGGGACTGTTTAGAAGGGCCTGTAGTGATAGGGCTGGAGGCAATGATTTGGAACTGGAGCAGGGAAGATTTAGATTGAACATCAGGAGGAAGTTCTGCACAGTGAGATTGGTGAATACTGGCATAGGTTGCCCAGGAACGTGGTTAAGGCCCAATCCCTGAAGACATGCAAAATCAGACTGGATGTGTCCTCGGGCAGCCTCCTGTAGTTGGAGGTGTCCCTGCTGACTGCAGGGAGGTTGAACAAGATGACTTTTGAAGGTTCCCTTCCAAGTGGCTGCACTCTGTGATTCTGTGCAGCGTACAGTGTCTGTATGCAGTCTGCCAGCTCGTGGTGAGCAGATGGCTGTTCACTTACCTGAGGATGTGCATTACACAGACGTGTTTGCCACATCTGGGTGCAACCACAACCACCTCAGCATTCTCCCTCCCCTGAATGTTCTCCTCCCTGTGATAACCCCAGATCTGCTTTGCAGATCCCAGGGTGATAACTTCAGATGGCCTCGGTTTCTGGGCAATTTGCAATGCTAATGCTAATCAGCAATTAGAAGTTGCTGCTTCTGGCAAGAGATGGGATGCCAAAACCACCACTTATCTGTTAAAGTCAATCTTAATTACATCAGAACCAAGTGTTGATGACTTTGACCACAAACTTTACCCTGGATTTCCTGTTTTAGCATTTCTCTTTTTTACCAGTTTGTGTCTTTATGGACACAACTTAAAGAAGAGGGATATGCTGAGAGAGTGTCCAAAGGAGGCTATGAGGATGGTGAAGGAACTGGAACAGTGCTTGGGGGAGACCTTAGAGCTGTATTTCAATATCTGAAGGAAATCTATAGGAAGGCTGGGGAGGCACTGTTTAGCAGGATGTGTGGTGATAGGATGAGGTGTGATGGTTTGAAACTGGAGCAGGATAGATTTAGATTGGATATCGGGAGGAAGTTCTGCACAATGAGAGCGGAGAAACACTGGAACAGGTTGCCCAGGGATGTGATTGAGGCCCCATCCCTGGAGACATGCAAAATAAGACTTGATATGGCTCTGGACAGCCTCCTTTAATTGGAGGTGTCCCTGCTGGCTGAAGGAGGGTGCGACAAGATGACCTTTGAGGGTCTGTTCCAACCCAATGCAATCTGTGACTCTGTGAAAGGCTGAGAGACCTGGGGGTGTTCTGGAAAAGAGCAGATGGAGAGGAGATCTGATCAGTGTTTATAAATATCTGAAGGGTGGGTGTCAAGAAGAAGAGACCAGGCTCTTTTCAGTGGTGTCCTGTAATTGGACAAGGGCCAATGGATGCAAATTGGAACATAGGAACTTCCTCCTNAGGAGGGTGCGACAAGATGACCTTTGAGGGTCTGTTCCAACCCAATGCAATCTGTGACTCTGTGAAAGGCTGAGAGACCTGGGGGTGTTCTGGAAAAGAGCAGATGGAGAGGAGATCTGATCAGTGTTTATAAATATCTGAAGGGTGGGTGTCAAGAAGAAGAGACCAGGCTCTTTTCAGTGGTGTCCTGTGATTGGACAAGGGCCAATGGATGCAAATTGGAACATAGGAACTTCCTCCTCAACATGAAGAAAAACTTTGCTGTGAGGGTAACAGAGCCCTGAAGCAGACTGCCCAGAGTGATTTCGCAGTCTCCTTCTCTAGAGACTTTCAAGAGCTGTCTGGATGTGTTCCTGTATGAGCTGCCCTAGGTGAGCTTGTTTTCACAGAGGGATTGGCCTGGATGATCTCCAGAGATCCCTTGCAATTCCTACCATTCTGTGGTTCCATGACTCTGATTCCGTGATACTGTGATTCTCTGGTTCCATGATTCTATTGTGTTATGATCCTACGATTCTCTAGTGAACCACATTCACACTTCCTTAGTTTTTAAAAAAGAAATCTAATTTCTAACAAATCTATATTACACATATTTTTTTTTTTTGGGTAGAGGAAGGTTTTAGTTCTGCTCAAAACAAAAATGCAGTCTTAGGAATATTCCACCCCCCTCCCTTTTTTTTTTTTTTTTTTTTTTTTTTTTTTTTTTTTTTTTTTTTTTTTTTTTTTCAATCTATTTGTTTTTACTTTGGTGTATTCCAATCTTCTTTCTCCCTATCACTCAGCTTTTCCAGAGTGCTCTACCTGCTTGAGCTGCTGTATCTACTTGCCTGACCAGATTCCTCTTCCTTGTAATGAGCACAGATGTCATACCCCACCTTTTTGCTCTCTGAGTCCCAGGCTCCTGTGATTTTAATAGGTTTAAAGACAACTTCAGCAGCAATAACAGCAACATTCATTTAGTTCTATTGCTTCTGACAGGTTCTGCAGATATTGCAGTTATTGTAACACTGTGTAAGCTTCAGATCTCAGATGCCTTTTGATAATTTTACAAGATGTGTTTTGCCTAATTATTTCATCCCTAATTAATGAATTCAGGCTCTCCTTGACGTCAGGGCAGAGCGCGTTGCACGTGCCATGGATTCCTGGGAAAAGATTTAAATTCCTGGGCATGCTGAAGCTTGCAGAAATAGCTCCTTTTTGCTTCATGTGTAAAGCAGCAGCATCTGTGCTGTCTGTTCCCCAACCAGTCCAGGGGTGCTTGGATGGTGCTCACCTGCAGCTCTTCCCAGCCTCGCTGAGATCGAGGCTCTGGTTCTGGCAGTGCTGCTCTCCAATGCTATCCCTGCTCTCCTGTGGCAAGTCCTCAGCTTGTAATGCTGGAGGATTTCCTTTGTAAGGGATTGAGGAAGGGAAAATGTTGTGTTTTCAAAACCTACCTGGTTGTATTCCTGTGTTACCTGCCCTAGGTGATCCCAATGTAGCAGGGGGATTGGACTCAATGATGTCTGGACATCCCCTCCAACTCCTACCATTCTATGATTCTAAGATTCTAAGAGACTGAAAAAGCATTCCTTCTTGCAGACTTCAGCAGCTGGGTAGAGTTACTCCTAGTGCATTAGTTGGACTCTTCTTGTTTGAGGCTCAGTGGAAGTCCTTAAATTCTTCTCGTTTGTTGTTGCTGTTGCTTTTTATATTCAGACTACAAGAAGCAAAGGACTTCTTTTAAAATGCCATCAGAAATAACAGAAGCAAAGCAAATGAAATGAAATGTGATGGATATTGAGGACATCAGATTTGAAATATTGAATGTGGGAATGGGTAAAAAATATTTTAACTTTTTTTTTTCTTTTTCTTTTTTTTTTTTTTAATAAAAAGGCCTCTCTGTTTGTGCTGAGGGACATCCTTTAGCACCAGACTTGGTAGAGTTAGATAAATGTTGGTTTTGATGATTTGGAAGGTCTTTTCCAACCAAAATGATTCTATGATTCTGTGATTTCCAATCCAGTTACTCCTCAAAGGTTTCTCTTAGCCCTTCTTTGTGTGTTTGGCAGTAAACTCTATTCCCATCTCCTGCATGAGAAACAAGCCTTCTGCAGCAGCATTGTCTCTACAGAGAAGAATCACACAGAATGCCAGGTTGGAAGAGATCCCAAGGATCACTTGGTCCAACCTTTCTAGGTAACAGTAGAGCTGAAATGAGCTGACCCAGCACCCTGTCAAGATAAGCATGCAGACTGTCCAATGTAGGGGAACCCACCACTTCCCTTGGGAGATGATTCCAATGTCCAACTGTTCTCATGGGGAAACATATTTCTTCTGGAGTCCAATGAGAATCTCCACAGCTGTAACTTGTCCCCACCACCCTTTGTCTTTTCCATGGGAGTCTTTGTACAAAGGGAGTCTCTGTACAAAGGGAGTCTCCACCTTCATGGTAGCCACCCTTTATATACTAGTACAAGATGTGGCCATCCTTCTTGTCTTTTAATTGCTGAGAAATGCTTTTTCTCAAGTTAGAGGAAAATGATAAGAATTTCTTCTTACTGCTTGGTTAGTTTAGGCTTCATGGCAGCATTACATGTCACATAGTGTTGATGGTTGTAACGGGATGGGGTA
>VWYK01085475.1:0-16995 GCA_013399775.1 Semnornis frantzii | reverse complement strand
CAGGGCTCTCAGTCTCTCTCCATTCAGCAGATGCTCAAGTCCCCCAGTCATCCTCGTGGCTCTCTGCTGGACTCTCTCCAGCAGGTCTCTGTCTCTCTTGAACTGGGGAACCCAAAACTGGACACAGTATGGCAGGTGTGGTCTCACTAGGGCAGAGTAGAGGGGTAGAACCTCCCTAGACAAGCTGGACACATTTTTCTTGATGCATCCCAAGATGATTGATGGTTGTTAGCACTCTAATGTTTTAGATATTTTTGCATCCAAGTTTATAAAGCATTACAGTTTCTTGAGCCTTCAATTTCTTCTGATACCCATTCACTCTTTCTAACACATGTAAAACATATTTGACGTTTATAGTAATGGAATGATTAGGCATGTTACTGACATCAGGGTTTAAGGGACTGGGTGACATAGGGAATTTATGTTCTACTTTAATCCATTTATCAGCCTCCCCTGGGAACTGATTTTAAATCTAACTCAAGCCATACCAATTTAGGGGGGGAAAAAAACCCCAAACCTGCCTAACCCAAGAGCCTGCAAAACATGTAAGTGTATGAAATTGTTGTCTAGGCTCTTCCCACCTCCCTCTTTTTTTTAGTAAGGAAATTATTAATGGTTTATATTATGGCATTGTCTCTGGAATCATATATCTACTTGTTCAGATCTGGTATTTTTTAATTGAAAAATGGAGAGAGCATATGATACAGCTGGATTATTTGAGCCACTAAATAAGTGAAATAAAAAAATACGTAGTTTTATAGAGTAGTACCATTTATGACTTCTTTGCACATCAAATCACTTTCTCTTTTAATTATAAAGGGGAAAAAACATTTTCCTATGAACTTAGGCAGCCTTGAACTAGGTCACCTGTTGCCCTGTAATAAAAGTAGTTTGCCCTTTCCGCTTATAAACTAAATGAAGCTGCCACATAGTTAGTAAAAAGAGATGTACAGAACCAGGTTCTTGAATTACTCTGGTTTGAATCAAAAATCCTGTAATTGGAGTCAAGATGATGTAAGCAAGTTCATTGTATAACTAATGGTGATGTAGTAACTTACCTTTATAGTGTAAGGAATGGTTAAAAGAAGAATTATTACCACTCTGTGATATTTAACATTGGCATTTAAGCACGTACCTGGAGACATTCAACTCCAGAACTATGTATTTTATATATTCAGTCAGAATATTTTCCTGCCTATTGAGGTGCCAATTGTAGGATTTAAAGGTACTCCTAGTAAATATGCTCTTAGTAGTCAAATATTCATGAGTAGAGCCCAATATGTTTAAACCTTGTTGGCCTTTGACTTAGTCATGACATCTCTATCTCTTGGTTACCCTTACTGTTGCTTTGGTCTGGAAAAAGCAAAATGAGGTGAAGCAGTCCCTAAGAGTAAGTTAAAATGTAGAGTACTGACATGTCATATGGCTTTGGTATACACCTTGTCTTCCATGGCAAGTTGATGAGACTGCTCAAAACAATAACATAGTTTGTGAGATGATGCCATTGAAGAAAAAACTAATATTCAAAATTAGTTTGTTTCCATATTTAAAGTTCTGATACTGTAAATATATTTGCTAGTATCCCTGTTAGAGCTATAAAGCCTGACTCTTGCTTTGCTCTTTGAGCGGTTTCATTCAAAATGATTTTAAATTGTGGTAAAACCTCACCTGGAGTAATGTGTCCAGCTCTGGAATCCTCAACACAGGAAGAGCATGGACCTGATGGAACCAGTCCAGAGAAGGGCCATCAAAATTATCAGGGGGCTGGAACATATCTGCTACAAAAACAGGCTAAGGGAGCTGGGGTTGTTCAGCTCTGGGGAGAGGAGACCTTTTTGCAGCCTGCCAGTATGAAGGGGACTACAAGAAGGCTGCAGAGGGACTGTTTGCAAAGGCCTAGGATTAATCTCCATGCCAAAATGCAGATTAGTTTAAGGTTTTATAGAAAGAAAAAAATGTGCAAAATTGATTTTTTTTTCACCCCACAGTTTCCACTATGAAACTGTACAGATTCATCTAATGGAATTTGTATTCCAAAACCGGAGAAGAAAAGTTAGAAGGAGAAAAATCCTAACACGCTGGGAAAAAAAAAAACAAACAAACCAACAACACATTGGTAAATTTAAAAAATCCAAATCCCAAATTTTTGCCTATATCTCATTGGTTATTCCATCACATTCCTGTCATTGTTCTCTACGATGAAATGCCACAGAAAGGAATATGGTGAAGGAAATGTTAAGTAGTAATTATGATATTCCTGTTTATTGAAGTGCAGAACAATGAATAGGAAACTGCTTCAGATCAATCCCTGCTAATTTGCACTATTTATAGAATCACTAATCAAAGCATGATTCACACAAACCTGCTGAGAGTATAATGGTGTAGCTTATGTACAGTTCCTTGCAAGTGGAAGTATTCCTTGGCAGTCTCCTCATGGTTAGCACTACCACTTACCTGTAACCATTACCACATGTAGTAATCTTTACTGATACACTTGGTTTTAAATCAGTAATTTCACAGATTGGGAAAGTAAACCAGAACATAGTTCACTGAATGAGAGTTTCAGTGTCTGATGAGTTTGGAAAAACAATATTACACTTGTCCTCTAAATAATGCTGCCAGTTCTCTAGTAAAGCCTTTTCTGGTCCTTTACAAGTTGTAAAATCATAGCTGAAAGGCAGGCAGGAAAGGAATGCACAAGTAAGACAGCTGTGATTATTGTATCAATGGTGATACATAACTATCTGTGAAGTAATAACATTTTAACAAGGATGAGGGTCTTATCCAAAATGAGATCTCATCCATTCCCATGTCTTCATTTACCACACTCAGAAGAACAAAGGTAAGTTTGTAATTGAGAAGTCTTACCAATTAGTGCTTGTAGGACACCACAGGTATGCTACAGTTTAGATGAATGGATTTGTAGCCAAGCCCTATCTTATCAGACAGGGATATCTGTAAACCAGCTTTGGAGTCATGTGTTTGTGTGCTGCTTCCAAAGGAGTATTCACCATTACTAAGTACAGCAGTGCTGTGTTTTATAACTTCAGCCCTGCAAAATGTATGTGCCATTTGTGTGTTTTCTAGTCCATTAAGGACAAGCAGCATATTCTGCTCCATTTAATAAAAGATTTACAATTCACTAGTGTGGAGAGTTTATCCAGTCCAGTTTTGGGGTGCAGATGCTTTTAGAGACTGTGGTGCTGTGCTAGCTCGAAGCCAAATTCTTATTAGCTACATTTTATTCTCACGTCAGATCCAAAGGGTTAAACTTTCCACTTGCTTGAAACTGAGACAAAGCTACAAAACTATTAAATATTGAGACAGCTTGGGAGCTTCTCTGGCTGCAGTGGAGAAAGAGGGAAAGTATTTCTTACCTGTTGTCATACTTTTTGACCATGCATAAGTAGAAATAAAAATAAGGCATGAAATAAATATCTGTGTATTTCTTGCTTTCCCTCAAACCTCTGAGCTTAATCAGCAGTAAAAAGGTTAATTGTGCATTTTAGTATATTTCAATACCAATTCAGCCACTAACAGCTAGTTAGCTCTTAATTCTTGTGCCTTTACTGAGGAATTAATATGAACTGAAAAAAATGAGACTTGTGCTGTTGTTCTCTGTGATTAAGTGTGGAGGCTCTGACTTAATTGTAAGAGCCCATGAAAACTGGCCAAAAAAGGTCTATGGGATATGGTCCAAAAAGCCAGGAATACAAAAGCTACTTGATAGGGCTTTTAAACTTGGTACTTTAGCTTTCAAGTTACCTGATTTTCAGTGTGCATTGTGTTTCTGATACAGCAGCATAACATTTTACTCCTATATTTGATATTATTTGTTTCTTTAAAAATATCTTTCTGGCTATGAATCTTTTAGGCCTTTTGTCGTGGTAGGCCTAGGCAAGCCAAATTGGGTTTATACCTTTCCTGGCTTGCCCAGACATATTTTTCTGCTTTCCTCCTGCTGTTTTGGGGGAGAGCAATGGCGGGAAAAGGGGCAAAGGGCCTGGCGCCACTGAGTCTGGGGTCCCTTGCCTGACCAGACCCTGTGGTAAACAGGGTGCACAGGGCAGCCTTGCGCAGGGCCCGTGTTCTTCCCAGAACAGGGTGGAGCAGGCCTATGGTTCCACCTAATATGGGCAAATCTTGGCTAACTGCCATTTCATTGGCTGTCCAGTGTCCAAAGGGCATTGATCTCGGGCTGTATTGCATAGAAGGGAGGTCAGCAGAGAGCACGCTGCCTTTTGCCTTTAGCCTTTTGCCTTTGCCATTGCCCTCTGCCGTTACACGGTGTGCCGTGCCCNGACGGCTACCGACAGCAACCCTGCCTTGGGTACTGTCAGATAATAATTTTGTGGGTAAATGCCAAAGCCTCTTGGAATTATTAATTGCCTTCTGCCCTAAGCAGAAAGTTGCTCCTTTATGTCCTATGCTTACCTAGTGAGCAAGCGGTATACTGACCGCAAAGCCTTCTCTTCCAGTTTATATCGAGTTTAATTAATGTATATATATTAATAACTATTTCCAGATCCTGTTATAACCTGTACATAGTTTCCATAAAGTTGCAAGAACCTGTTAATATTATTATTAAATGGTGATCGGGGTGATGCGAGTTCTGAATATTTAATATTAATAAACTGTTAATATTTTTATATGTCGTCTCGCATTAATTAATTTACCCCATCCCTTTACACCTTTTACCAAGTTATTTGAATTAGGCAAATTGATTAATTTACTTTTGAAGATTCTATTCTGGCTTTCTTTGTGGGTAAAGAGGAAGTTTGTTGCTCTTTACCTGCAGGCAACTCAGAAGTGCATTGTTTCTGTCTTTTGACAATGAATCATGCATTATAGAATGGCTTAGGTTGTAAGGGACCTCAGAGCTCATCTCCTCCAACCTCTCTGCCATGAACAGGGACACTTCTCAACTAGACTCAGGTGCTCAAGGACTCATCCAACCTGGCTTTGAACAGCCCCAGGGAGGAGGCAGCCATAGCAACCCTGGGCAGCCTGCTCCAGAGTCTCACCACCCTTGTACTGAATAATTTCTGCCTAAGATCCAGTGTAAAGCTACTCTCTCTCAGCTTCAAACCATTCCCCCTTGTCCTGTCTCTAGACACCCTGGTGAAAAGTCCCTCTGCAGCCTTCCCGTAGGATCTCTTCAGATATTGGCAGGCAGCTCTAAAGTCCCCCCCAGAGTCTTCTCTTCTCTAGGCTGAGTAAACTCAGCTCCCTCAGCCTGTCCTCCCAGCAGAGGTGCTCCAGCCCTTGGATCATCTTTGTGGCCTCTGGACTCACTCCAGCAGCCGTGTCCTTTCTGTGATGGGAACACCAGACTATGTACTAACACTGAGGCAACATTTAACACAGTATGCATTTGTTTTCCTGCAAATGCATTCTGGTTCAGCAAAATAGACCCACTTTTTATCTTCTAAAGCCAAGCAAATCTGCATCTTTGTTTGTTATGCTTTTGAAAAGCCATTGTAGTATTGCTACGGAAACAGAAGCTACAAACTTTTGTCTTTTAGTGAGAGTTGCAAATGCTGCTGTGCTTCTGGAAGAGCTGTTAAACAAGATCCTACTGGAATCTCACCCAGGGACCCAGTATCTATTTAGATATATTAGATACATTCAGATTCCTGAAATATTATTAGAGAGAGAGAGAAATCCTACTAGGACTTGTGTGACCAGGGGAAAGTCGTTTCCCAGATACAGAGTGGAGAACAAATGTGACTGTTAATGTCAGAACCCAGCTACATGTTTTTGATGGCTAACATCTTTTTTTTCAGTATATTAGCATAAATTCATAGGCTGTGATGCTGTCTGAAATTTAATTAGTCATGTAATGAAGGCATTAATAAATTAAGATTTGTAAATGTTTAAGGAGAACACTAAATGTTACTGGGAAGGAAGATAATAGAGGTCCTGGAATAATGGTCTTTATTTTGGGAACTGTCTAATTTAGTATTTTCATTAATGACACTAGCACAAAAAAAAATAAATGCTATCAACCAAGTGGTGTAGGTGTTAGGGCAGATGAGGGAGGCTTTCATGCAAAAATAACCTACCTCGAAGCATGTAGTAATACAAAATGGGCTGACAGTCTGTCAAATGAGGTGAAAAGAAGAATTTCTACTGTAAATTGCACTTTTTTAAAAGAATTTTTGACTGTACACATATAAAGAGCTGGAGGTTCTTATGGGTCTGCTATATATTGAGTAAAATCAGCAAGTTTGGAATGTCTGAAGATCACCTGGAATACCTTGGTGCATGTCTGGTTATCTGCTTTCAATAAAGGTTGTTTCAATGCAGCTGAACAGAGTAAGGTAGAGCCCTAAGGAAAGTTAAGAGCTTAGCTTGCTTGGTCTAGGGAAACAAAGGTGGCACAATAGGTGCTTAGGAAAACATGAATGGGCAATAAACAACGAGGCAGGGAAAAGACCTGTATGAAGCTAAGCCATTATAAAATGTGAACTGGACAATTATGTTTCTGCCTGTGAAGTGAACAAGATACTGGAGTTGCCTTATGAATGGATGCTGCAGAGACAAAGAACCTAGATAATTTCCCCTACAGAGTTTCCTCAGTTTATGTCAGACTCAGTGAAATCTAATCCCTGTTCTTTGAAGAGTTAAGTGTTCTTATCCATTTTACATTTTATTTTAAGTGCTTAGGTCTACTGATGGATCAAAATTTGCTTCTTCCATAGTATTTGACTTGCTTTGTGCAAGGAACTCATCATGAAAAAAGGCAGAAAATACACCTTGGATCTTCTTGCCAGGCTTTTACCAGTCCAGAATTCTCTGTTGTGCCTGAATCCTGAACTCCTCTTCAGAGAGTAAATTTTTCCTTCATGGATTTTCATTGGCTTCTTTTTTTTTTTTTTCCTACAAGAAAAAAAAAGCTAAAAATCACTAATTCTTCAGATTCAGAGCATTTAAAAGCTTACTGATTATGTTTAAAAAACCCTTTTAAAATATAGCAAATGGTTCCATAATTTCAGAATCCTGGAACCAGAACAAACCCAAAATTGTATTATGCCATAATTTGCCTTTTGATTTTCACACATTTTTAGTTTGGTGATCAGCAGGCTTGACTAAAAGGAAACACAGGAAGATGTCTGTATTCAATTTAATCTTCTGTATCCAGCTCTGGAACCCCCAGCATAGGAAGGAGATGCACCTGATGGAGAAGGTCCAGAAGAATGCCACAAAAATGAGCAGGGGGCTGGAGCACCTCTGCTACAAGGACAGGCTGAGGGAGCTGAGGTTGTTCAGCCTGCAGAAGAGAAGACTCCAGGGACACCTAATTGCAGCCTGCCAGGACCTGAAATTATNAAAATATAGCAAATGGTTCCATAATTTCAGAATCCTGGAACCAGAACAAACCCAAAATTGTATTATGCCATAATTTGCCTTTTGATTTTCACACATTTTTAGTTTGGTGATCAGCAGGCTTGACTAAAAGGAAACACAGGAAGATGTCTGTATTCAATTTAATCTTCTGTATCCAGCTCTGGAACCCCCAGCATAGGAAGGAGATGCACCTGATGGAGAAGGTCCAGAAGAATGCCACAAAAATGAGCAGGGGGCTGGAGCACCTCTGCTACAAGGACAGGCTGAGGGAGCTGAGGTTGTTCAGCCTGCAGAAGAGAAGACTCCAGGGACACCTAATTGCAGCCTGCCAGGACCTGAAGGGGGGCTACAAGAAGGCTGCAGAGGGACTGTTTGCAAAGGCCTGCAGGGACAGGACAAGGGGAAATTGTTTAAAGAGAGAGAAGAGGAGATTCAGATTGGATGTGAGGAACAAGTTCTTTACTATGGGGGTGGTGGAACACTGGAACAGGCTACCCAGGGAGGTAGCTGAGGTCCCATCCCTGTAGAAATTCAAGGGCAGACTTGACAAGGCTCTGAGCAAGCTGATGTAGTGGAGAATGTCCCTGCTGACTGCAGGGAGGCTGAACTGGGTGACATTTGGAGGTCCCTTCCAACCCAAATCATTCTATGATTCTACAATTCATCCATTCCATGTCTTTGGACTGTACCTAGAATTTTTCTGATAGTGATTTTTCCAAGGATAGTGACAAGGGCAAGGCAATTCTTGGAAGGCATCTTTGAAGTGGCATCTTCTTCTAGAGTTGCCTCTATCTGGTTAAGGATTTTCTGTTTACCAAGTGTAGTGTTATCTGAAAGCTGTTATTGTGTCTCTGATGCTCAGATATCTCTTTCAAATAATCATAACTTTTTTATAGAAGTGGTTTTCTTGACTTAAAAGTCTTCTTTGGGTAGTTGATAGCTCTTCAGAGAGCAGCACAAGATTTGTCTTCCACCTAAATGGGATGGCACCAGAGGGTGTCTGCTCTGTATGTGTGCATTTCAGGTGGACTTGAGTCTATTCTGAAGTTAAGTTTATTGGTTTCCTTTTCTGTGCATTTTTGTTTGTAGATTACCATCTTAAGGTCAACATCAAAGCTGGCAATTATTTTAGTTATTGATTATTTAGGATCTTAGTAAAAGATTGTTTCAGAGCCGGGTCAACAAAAAGAGTTGTGATTGTTGAATTTATGATTGCAGTTAGTGAGGAAGTTCGGTGTTGTGGTTATGGTGCTGTGGACGTCAGTCATCCCTCTGATAACCTGCTGGTAAATATCTAGGGGTGAGTAACCATTCTTTTATTTAGCTTTGAAAACAGCTCCTTCTCTTTCAGACATGAAGAAGGGCTTGTGTGCCCAGAAGTTTGTCTAGCTTGTTCAACAGTGCCAGCTGCTCTAATCCTGCTTCTGTCCCTGCACCATCTTACTTGCAACAAAGTGCTGTGGGAGAAAGAAAACCTTTTTGGCTTTCAAGCCTCCTCTTGCTTAGTTTATCTGCACTCAAGCTGACCTTTGCTAGCTCTGTTTCTAATTCTCCTCATATACTCATTTTTAGTAGAGGATATATGTTGTAAGTAACCAAGGTCAAATTTCTGAGCCCTTGTATGTTAACCCAATGATTTCTAGCCCCCTTTAATCCTTTCCTACACCAGCAGCTGTAGTAATAAGGGTCAAGGGGCTGCTAGGGATTGAGGTCGTTAGCTTTTGGGTTGTATTTATTCATTTTGTTGGTGTTTTTCACTGGTCAGTCTAATGGATATTATCCATTTAGTTGTGTGGTATTAGAACAGCATTTGACCTCTCCAGAAATGTGAATGTTTGATTTTTAAGTTTATTTTCTTTGGACTATACACTGGATGCTGCTTTTCAGATATGGAAAGAAATTGTCTTAAATTTCATTGTGCTGTGAGCTGTTTGTATACCTGGTTGAATACCTCAACGTGAATGTGGATAAAGTCAGATCCTGCTGAAGGAATGGAAAAACACTGATTTCAAGGAAATGTTTTAGGGCTACCATTGATATTAATGATAATTTAATGGGAAAGGTTTTGGATCCTTACTTATAACCAGGTTTTAGCTTACTGCTTAAACTAGAACCTTTATCATTTATGTTATAGTCATCTTGGATAGAATATCAAAGTACACATCCTGAATCTTTGGACCTATTACTGTTTTAGAAATGCAGCAAAATGGTGAATGCACACTATTAGGTAGCATACAGTAAAAAGAGACAATTCATGTCCATCAGTATGAGTCTTTAACTCCTGGAAAGCTAAACTGTTAATTAATTTCTGCTCAGATTACCATTGCCACTACTCAAGGACAGTGGACATTAGAACACAACCTGAAAGTTGACAAATTTGTTCTTTTATGAAGCAGATCTCATGACAGACCCCTCACTGACTGTGTCATGCTTTTAGCACTCTTTCTTGTCTTTTGAGTAAAATGCTTTGGTTATTCTTTAATGTCTGAATGTTCTTGGCTGCTCCCAGTGAGAAGCAACTGATATGCAGTGGAGTGTTGCTTTTAGTGATGTGGATGCTTGCTCACTAGGTATTGTATTGAGATCAGGCAACTCATTTCATTAAAAAGTCCTTTAGGTGGTGGTTATATCTGGTTACCACTGAGTTGATGTGGATCTGAACCAGAAACACAGAAGTGAAAGGCTTTCTATCCTACTAACAATTTCCTGAGCCTTCCATTCTCCTATATTAAGAGAGGTTTTTATAGAGTGGAAAAATGCCCCATCATAAAGCTGTGAGGTTGAAACTGCAGCCCTTCTCCCTTCCCCAACACTCCTTAAACTATGGATCTTGTTTGCTATGGGAAGTGAGCTGCAGGAGGAAGCCAGATGGCAGCTGCATTGAGCTGCTGCTTTGTTGTGCAGGATGGGTGCCCCTCCTCCCTTCTCCAAAGCAAATGTTGATTCACGAATGAGGGGCTTATATAGCTGAATGAGTGTGCTTCTTCATCGGCCTGCTTTTAATGGTTTGCAAAAGAAATTGTTCCTGTGTCCATAATAAGAAACGTTCTGAGATTTGTATGTGGCAAAGTGGCATCATTTTAAGGTGAACTTTGTGAAACAGAGCAAGGAGGCCATGGTCATTTCGTTACTCTCAGTTAAACTGCCCAAAGCATGCTTCTTGTAAACAACATTTCAAAGAGAAAATGTGGAAAAAAAAAAAAAAGTAAAGTATTTTCTCAGAGATCCTCTAAAACTCTGAATTTGTTAAAAAATATTTTAAATTAACTAATTACTAGCAAAAGAATGTATATTGTAAGAGGAGGATACGTTGGACGGACTCAGTTTACTTTCTAGAAGCTACACCAAATCTCTGAGTGCATAAAAACATTTAGTAAAATTCTANATTGCAAGACCTTGTCAATAGTCCCTCCCCAGCCTTCCTGGAGCCCCCTTCAGATATTGGAAGGCTACTCTAAGGTCTCCTGGAAGCCTTCTCTTCTCCAGACTGCAGAGTCCCAACTCTCTCAGCCTGTCCTCAGAGCAGAGCTGCTGCAGCCCTCTGAGCATCTTCGTGGCCTCCTCTGGACCCACTCCAACACTTCCATGTCCTTCCTGTGCTGGGGGCTCCAGAACTGCACACAGGACTGCAGGTGGGGTCTGAGGAGAGCAGAGCAAAGGGGGAGTCAAACTGGATCTTCTGACCACATAAGTATATAGGGTGAAAGTAGAACTTTTTTTTCTTTCACTGATTACTAAGACCTTGTATATTCAAGAACAAGAAATAGTTGTAATGAGAGGACCTCACCATAAGCACTTTTCTTCTAAACAGCCAGGGCTGAATTCTCTCTGGCACAGTTGTCAGCACTGTGTTCCAGGCTCTCTGTCTTTTGCCATAAACTGCATTCTAAGCACAATGGAAATAGAGTAGAAATGTAAGAATTAGAAAATTGTGTTATTAACAAGCTGTGTTTTAAACCACCACGGGGGATTTATTTAGGCTGCCTAGTGTGCAGAATGTGGGTTTGTTTTTTGTTTTTTTTTTAATGTAAATAGCTACAAAGGAAAGAAAATTCAGATTCTCAGATGAATGTCAGAAATGAGCCTTAACAAAATATTTTTAAGCCTGTATACTAAATAAAGTGATGTGGTTTTCCCATCTCTTTTCTTCTTCCCTTTCTTGCTGCCTTCCTCTCTTTCTGATGTCAGTTTATATCTTTTATAATGCAGATATAAGAGGAGAGAAACTGAGGGAATAACCCTGTAGTGCAGGTGGAAACAGTTAAAAGAACTGGCTTGGAATGTTAAAAACTGCTATTCTTCCGTCTCAGCATACCACATTAAAAAGTAGTTTGGAGTGCCTGGCATCTTCATGGCTAGCAGTATAAGTAAGCATCAGCAGTGTTCAGGATCATTCGGGATTGATGTGCATATGGTTCATATATAAATAAAAATAAATGTGTATCCAGTGTCTTTGTGCATATCACAGATACATAATAGGCAGACATAGATGTTGAAATCTAGGTTTCACATCAAACCTTTACAGTATGTTTCATGAGGGAGACAAGACCCATGTGTTTTGCAGAAGCTTTTAAAGCTGTTTCATTTATTTTATTAGCCTTTAATGAATGTAATTAGAACCCAAGTAATTAAATGCAATTGTGCTCAGTATGTTCCTGTTGTAAATTGCCCTAAACAATGTGCATGGTGTGAACAAATTTGTGGGATTAATAGAGGATAGATAATGTTTTTGGATAGTATTTCACACTAAACGGCCGCAGAGAGAAACAAAGAAGCTGGCGCAGTGTCATTAATCTTAGTCAACTGGCAGTTCTGGTGTAATTTGCATGACTTAGGCAGCGACACAAGATGGGGCTAGCTTGGGATGGGTGTTAGATCACTAGGATACATGTGTGTTTATTTCTTTTTTAGTACTCTGATTTACAAGCAGAAAGAAGTTTGTTTGAAGAAAGCGATTCCTTCTGTTTTCCTCTTTGTTTTTTATCATAGATTAATAGAATTACTGGCAGTAGATTGTCTGTGTTCCTTTGTTTTTATAGTTAGCATATTGGTTTATGGATATTAGAAAACATCTGTGCCTCCCTGTCATCACAGGAGAAAGGCAGATGTGCTGTGATTGGATAATGTGTTGCTAGTGGAGTAGATTTTCTTTCTTCACTCTGACGTGTCTCGGCTTAAAAAATCAGGGTAGAGGAAGATACTTTCAGATTAGTTTTTGAGAAACCTTGTAGTAGCCACAGAGTAGGCATTTTCATTCTTTTTTCTCTTTGCCCATAAATCTGCCTAAAAATCATTGAATGCATGTAAATAGAGCAGAAGTATGACTCAACAACTGCAAAACTCTCATGCTTTAGCAGAGTAATAAGTCTCACTAAATAGCAGTGGCCACTTTTATTTTCACAAGAGTTTTTAAATTCTCTGGTTTTGGGGTTAGTTGAAATGTTCTGAAACTTGCAGCTGGCTGGAATTGTCTGTAGGAGTGATTTGCTGGAAGTCTGAAGAGAAATATTCCATTGCTTTACATTGTTATAAGATTGAGTCAAAATTAATTTGAGCCTTTTTAGATGGCTGCTCTCTGTCTGCTTTGAAAACAGTTCCCACACAAGGCTAAGCTTTCTGCATAGATTATAGTTCCCTTTAAGAGAAAAGGGACCATTGTCTAACATTGATCTTCACTTCTTGACACAAAAAGTCTTCATATAAACCTATTTAGTTGTGTGTTATCCTCTGAGTGTCTTGGCTAAAAAATGTGCCCAAAGTGTATATGCTGGACTTATTCATGGCCTAGTTCTGGAAGTCTCTGTTCTATTATATGTGGTGCTTATACACATGTGATGATATTGTTCTGTGTTGTGCATGTCCTACGAGCTGTGTTTTTTGTATTTCTTGTGTTGGTCTTGTGAAGAAAGGCTGAGACACCTGAGGCTGTTTAGTCTTGAGAAGAGAAGGCTGAGAGGGGATCTGATCAGTGCCTGTAAATACCTGAGGATTGGGAGTGAAGATGGAGGTGCCAGGCTCTTTTTGGTGGTGGCCAGCTATAGGACAAGGATCAGTGAGTACAAGCTAGAACACTGCAGGTTCCACATCAACACAAGGAGGCACTTTTGTATGGTGAGGGTGATGGAGTACTGAAACAGGCTGCCTAGAGAGGCTGTGGAGTCTCCTTGTCTGGAGACTTTCAAACCCACCTGGATGTGCTCCTGTGTGACCTGCCCTAGGTGCTTTGGACTTGATCATCTCTGGAGGTCCCTTCCAACTCCTAACATTCTGTGGTTCTGTCATCCTGAAAATACATTTTTAATATAAAAAAAAATCATTCATTTGAATGTTGTGTAGTTAAATAATAAAAAGCAGGTACTTCAAATCCAAATTGCATGTGCCATATTGAGTCTTCTTGAATGAGCTGCTTGGGTTAAAATGCTTATGTACTCGTAATCATGCTTTTGATACTGTTTATATAATAATCCTGTAAAATAATGAAGAGTTTAGTACAGCACTGCACAGACACTGATGATTAGTCATTACCACATTGAAATACGAAGTGCTGAGGGAAGCATTGTGGTAGTGGTGAGAAGCAGACAGATAGATTCTCTTGAAATGTGAAAACAGGACAAATTTACAGAAAGTTTAGATGGTAAATATAACAACAAACATTGACAATGAGACTTTTCAGGCTTTCAGTTAGGCCATGTAAATCTGAAGCTAATTTGTCACTGTCTTGTCTCACGAAGTGTGAGTAAGCAGTGCGGAAGCAACTGAATTTGGATTAAACATATTAATAATTCTGCCTTTAAGGAAAAAAATGTATTAGTTGTCTGTTAGGAATGATGAAGAGGGTTATGATAGCATTAAAAACCATTTACTTGGCAGCTATTTGGGGAAAAATGAATTTCTTTAGATATATGTTTTACTGTGAGCTTTACTAAAGGAAAGAAAACGTGAGGACATTAAAGTGAAAATTGGCTGTATAGCCAGGCCCAAAGAGTTAGGGGGAGTGGAGTCCATGAGGTGGCCAGTCACAAGTGGTGTTCCCCAGGGCTCGGTGTTGGGGACAGTTCTGTTTAATATCTTTATCAGTGTTCTAGCTGAGGGGGTCAAGTGCATCCTCAGTGAGTTTGCAGACAGCACTAAGCTGGATGCAAAGTGTTGATCAGTTTGGAGGAAGAAAGAATCTACAGGGGGCTCTGGACAGGCTGGACCAGTGGACTGAGGCAAGTTGTATGAGGTTCTACAAATCCAAGTTCTGAGCCCTACACAGCAATCCTGTGCAACGCTACGGGCTTGGGGAAGAGTGGCTGGAAAGCTGCCCTGTAGAAATGGACCTCAGGGTGTTGGTTGACAGCTGGCAGCACAGGAGCCAGAAGTGTGCCTAGGTAGCCAAGGCAGACAACAACATCCTAGTGTGTATCAGGAGCAGTGTGACCAGCACCACCAAGAAAGTGATGATGCCTCTGCACTTGGCACTGGTGAGATCACACCTAGAGTACTGCATTCATTTTTGGGGCCCTCACTACAAGAAAGACATTGAGATGCTGGAGCCATGTCCAGAGAAGGGCAGTGAAGCTGGGGAAAGGTGTAGAGCTCCTCTTGGGAGGAGTGACTGAGTGACTTAGCCTGGACAAAAGGGCGCTGAGGGGAGACCTCACTCTTTACAATGACCTGAAAGGAGCTTGTAGTGAGGGGAGTGTTGGTCTCTTCTCCCAGCTAACGAGTGATAGGATGAAAGAAATGGTCTCGGGTTGCACTGGGAGAGGTTTAGATTGGACATTAGGAAAATATTTTCACCAAAAGTGTTCTGAAGGCTGCTGAGGGAAGCTGTTGGTCACCATCCCTATAGCTATTTAAAGGATGTGTAGATGTGGCAGTTAGGGACAGGGTTTACTGGTGGGTCTCAGCAGTATTAGGGTTACAGTTGGACTCATTGGTTTCAAAGGTCTTTCCCAACCTAAATAATGATATGAATCTATGAAGTATACCACAGTGTATTTAATGTCATCTGGATAACTTTAATTTTGATGCTTCCTGACACCGAAATGGTTAACTTCAGCATATTCTTGGTGTTTTTTCCTTGAGACTGAATTAAGAAGTCCTAAGTACATGAAGTATTTTTCCTGGGTAACTTCTTCATTTTAGAAGTATGATTACATTTGTAGTTCTGAGTGGTCAGTCTGAAGAATTTTAGTCCAGGATAACCTTGCTTTATCCAGAGAATTACACCACTTTAGAGAGGTTGTAGTGAAGTAGAGAATACAGGTTTTGGGTTTTTTTTTAATGCAGGAGCACAGAGAGAACAAGTCTGAGGAGGGACCTCATTAGTCTCTACAACTATCTGAAGGGAAGTTGGAGGGAGGAGGGGGCAGCCTCTTCTTGACAACAGTCGACGGGACCAGAGGAAATGGTTTCCAGCTGCACCATGGGAGGTTCAGACTGGATATTAGGAAATACTTCTTCATAGAGAGGATTCTCAAATACTGGAATTGTTTGCCCAGGGCAGTGGTGGAGTCACCATCCTTGGAGGTGTTCAAGCAGCCTGTGGAGCTGGAGCTTAGAAACATGGTTTAGCGCTGACCCTTCAGTGCTCTGTTGAAGGTTGGACTGGATGAACCAGACACATTCTGTGAGACTGTAATTTTTTTCCTGCTTGTGTGATACATAGTTATGATAATGTTCAGTGTCAACAAATGCTACTACATTTTAGCCCGCATCCATATAAATATGATTTTGTCTTGCAGTAATGCAAGTTCTGAAGACATGCACAGAGGACTAACTCCAGGAGAGAGCTCTGCTCATGTTGTCCTCAAGTGTAAGAGCTTGAACTTAACTTTTTTATTTTGTGTCAGCTCTATGTCTGTCTCACTGTACTACAAAACATTCTTGACATTGTATCTTAGCCAGGATATATATCGATCTATCTATATCTATATATCTATATCTTTTAGGGGGGAGGGGAGGAGGATAATTCAAAACAGAGCAGTCTGTTAATCCATAATATTAAGTAATACTGAAGGAGGCTCCTACCAGCATCCTTGCAATTGAAACAACCTGGGTCCACCTCTTTGCTCTGGCTCAGCATTTTACATGTTATTCCTCTTGCTTGTAGAGGAAAAAAACCCACTATTGTTATTTCTTTGATGACCAGTGTAATGTGCAAAACAGCAAAAGTAATTAATTAACAATTCATGAAAGTCATTGACTCCTATTAATATGCCATTGACCCAGGCACCACTATTCAACATTTAAAAACCAGGGACCATAATATTTATTATGAGGTCAGGCATTATCGATATAGCATTAAAATGAGTCCCATTTACTACACTGCATAGAAATTATGTTAATGTAAAAAAAGTATCACTGCTGGAGAGAAAAAGTGGCAGAAAAGAGATCCAAAATGTATTTATTTGACAGTTATGAAAGAATGCAGAAAAAATTATTTCTTGGCTTTGTGGCACATATGTTAAAGCACAGTACTCTGCTTACTTGAACCAATGAGTTCTGTAGGAGGCAAAATTTCCCTTTTCTGCTCTTCAAATTCTTAGCTCGTTTATTTTTCCATAAGGTTTGAAGAAGTTCATCCCTCTTGATCCATGAGACCAGGCTGCTGTAAGTTGTAGATTGTTTTCTGTTGCATTTGTTTCGCAGAATTTC
>VWYK01085474.1:2155-15067 GCA_013399775.1 Semnornis frantzii | reverse complement strand
CTGTGCTGGTGGCTTCAGAACTGTACACATTATAAGTCACTGAAACTTAGCCTCTGTTTGATTGTGCACTCAGACAGGAAGAACTTTCAGCAAAAATTTCTCCTCCTTATTATGCCTTCACCTTATCGGCAAGAGTGCTTAAACTTCTGGGCTTGAGCTCTGGAAAATCTGGCACACAGGGTACACTTTCCTTCCTGCTTAATCTCAGGCAAATGAATGAAGTCACAAAGTACAAGCCAACACTGTTTCTGGGCTCCTGCTCCTGCAAGTCCAGATCACATTGCAAGGATTCTTTAAAAACTGGCAACGCAGTTAATCGCAGCGCTGCCAAAATCCATCTTACAACACACCACTTGAATAGACAAAAGCTCAAGTTATTCTTAACCAGCAAATTAATACTGAAAAGAGCAAGCCAGCACAAATGGTTCTTATGAGGGCTTCCTCATCTAGAAACACAAACAAGTCAGCAAATTTACGTATTTTTTAAACAAGTAGAGGCTGCACAAGACTAACATTTTCTCAGTTCACAGAGCTGGTAGATCAATACCCTCCCTCCCACAGCAACCACTTGCAGGTGGGCAACTCCCAAGAAATGGGGAGGTTATATGACAATGCTTTCCCCAATGTCCCCTCCCAGTACCTGTATCAGGGAGTTGAGGAACTCTCTGAACTCTGTGCTCGTTCTGGATCTTCAGGTATATGCATTATTGATGGCTCAATCCTCCATTAAATTTGTGTCCCTCTTCTTTTGTCCAGATATACCTCTAGTTTCCATAAACGTCCTCTCAGTGCATTCTTGCACAATACCTTGTGCAGGGGTGTACATAAAAGGTTTTTTAGTGCTGCCTCAGCACAAATAAGTGGTCACAGAACTTATGCAACTACTGTCAGATACCAGCTTGATTAATTACTGCCTAGAGATTATGGAACACAGCTGGAAGTATGCTCTCTTTAATTCTCTGAGACTCCGCAAAGGAGCCTTTCTGAAAGAAGCAGCTGGGAATCTGTTTACAAAGAGGCACTGTTATTGTGCTGGTTTGGGCTGGGATAGAGTTAATTTTCTTATTAGTAGTTGGTATGGTGCTGTGTTTTGGATTTGTGCTGAAAATAGTGTTGATAACACAGGGTTGTTTCAGTCACTGCTGAACAATTCTCGCATAGTCAAGGTCTTTTCGGCTTCTCCCACCACCCAGCTGAGGGTGCATAAGATGGAAGAGGATGCAGCTGGGACAGCTGACCAAAGGGATGTTCCATACTATATGATATCACATTCAGCATATAAAACTGGAGGAAGAAGGACATTCAATGATATGCTGTTTGCCTTCCTAAGAAACCATTATGCATGATGAAGCCCTGATTTCCTGCGGATGCCTGAACACCTGCCTGCCAGTGATAGGTGGTGAATTAATTCCTTGACTTCCTCTGATTGCATACTTGGCTTTTACTTAACCTATTAAACTGTGTCCATCTTAACTCACAAGTTTTCTCAGTTCTACTCTTCGAGTTCCCACCTACATCCCACTGGGAGGGCAAGTGGCTCTGCAGTGCTCAGTTGCTGGCTGGGTTTAAATCTCCACGTGTATTTATGCAACAGTCCCCTGCTTACATTCCCTTATCCTGCCTGGCCTTTTTTTGACCTCCCTACTGTCCATTGTTTGTTATTCACAGCAGAGCTAAATGCTCAAACCTTGCCAAAGAAAACAGAGTCATGCTTGTGTCAGATCACCAGTCTGCATCCTAAGTCTTCATTCCAAGTTCCTTAACAAGAAACACAACCAACCAAGGCTGCTTTTGATAGCATGCTTGCATATCTGAGAGTAAACAGCAGAACAAGGAGCTGAAGATTACCCTGAGAGTCACTCTCTCTCTGTTCAGCCTAAAACCCCTGGAGGTCCTGCAGCTCTTTCCAGTTTAGATAGGACATAGAAATGTAAATGGACAAGCATGAACACCTGACTGCTTACAGAACCTGTTGATGTGTTTTTAAAGAGGTCCAGATAAACCACAAGTATATACTGGAGTCTGATTTGAAGCAGGTCAGCAATGCCTAATAAAATTTCCCATGTTACAAAACATTATGCTATTATGTGACTATTAGCAAACATCTCAGCCTCTCAAGACAAAAAAAAAAACACCCCCACACAAAACCCACCACGAAAACCCACCCATTAGCATTGTCAACAAAGCAGGGAGAAAATTATATAGAGGTGCCTAGGTGCCAGCAAACTGGAAAAATCTCCCTTCAGTATGATTTTCTAAAAACGTGAGAGATAAAAGGCAAAACACCTCCCAGTAGGCCAATTAAGAAATTTAAATTCTAACTCAAATTTGTAGCTGGTTCTAGCCATTTGAAGGAACCTTCAAAACAAAGTAATGTAAATATAGTCAATGACATCAATACTGACTCTTAAACAGGGATGAGAGAGCTCTCCCAACAGAAGGAACAGTTCTGCTAGCTCTGTACCTTGGCTGTACTTTTTTTCCTCTCAGATTACTCTGGCATCACATTTATACAGCTGCTTGACACCATTACCAATGACCACACTTGAATACTTCACTGTCTTTCCTTATTCATTGTCCCTCTAGAAATGAAACAATTGCTGCAAGTACCACTATAATAGTAGTAAAAAGATAAACATATTTATAATGCACAAGTGATTTAACCAGTAAATGTCAAAAAAAAAAAACCAAAACAAAAACAAAAAACAAACCCTTCCATCTTAAGTAGATTGAGTGGGTAAGTCTGTTGATGTGGCCACTGGGAAGCAGAGGACACCATGAAGGGAGCAAGTGAGATCATAAAAGTTTGCTGCATGCATTGTCACAGTCAACAGTGTAGTCACTTTAATTGCTTCATTATAGTTGACACAGCACAATAACACTTTCCGTACACAATTCATGACAAAAATTAAGACTACTGTGTGAGGAAGCAGCTGATAACACTGAAGAGAGATCACTGTTTTCTAGGAAAGCATTGTCAGCATGGCCAGGCTGCACAAAGGCACTTACAGAATCATAGAATGGTAAGGTTGGAAGTGACCTCAAAGATTATCCAGTTCCAACCCCCTGCCATAGGCAGGAACAGCTCCCGCTAGTACAGGTCACTAAGGCCTCATCCAACCTGGCCTTGAACACCTTCAGAGAGATTGTGAAGCACAGAATCGAAGATCACATTGGATGATTCTGTGCTCCACAACCTCCCTGGGCAATCTGTGCCAGTGTCTCACCACCCTCACTGGAAAGAACTTCCTCCTAACATCCAGTCTAAATCTCCCCTCTGCCAGTTTAAACCCATTGCCCCTTGTCCTGTCATTGCAAGACCTTGTCAATAGTCCCTCCGCAGCCTTTCTGTAGACTCCCTTCAGATACTGGAAGGCTACTATGAGGTCTGCTTGAAGCCGCCTCTTCTCCAGGCTGCAGAGCCTCAGCCTGTCCTCACAGCAGAGCTGCTGCAGCCCTCTAAGCATCTTCATGGCCCTCCTCTGGACCCGCTCCAACAGTTCCATGTCCTTCCTGTGCTGGGGGCTCCAGAACTGCACACAGTACTCCAGGTGGGGTCTGAGGAGAGCAGAGTAAAGGGGCAGAATCCCCTCCCTTGCCCTGCTGCCCACACTGCTCTTGATGCAGCCTAGGACTCAGTTGCTGTCTGGGCTGCACGTGCACACTGCAGGCTCATGTTGAGCTTTTCCTACACTTCCTGCAGTGCAGGTTTCATAGCAGTGATTCCTCTCCCAAACTTATCTCCAAAAGAGTTGGGGAAAGTCACCTCACTTTGTCACCTGCAGCTACCTCCCGCCAAGAGCTCGAAAGTCAAACTACAATGTGTGAGAGGAGATCCAGGCTGAAGAGTATGCTTTCTCTGAGGGATGGAGACAACCTTTCCTGAGGGCTGTCACCTCAGAGGACAGATTAGAGTTCTGGTCTCTGCCCCAATTAATGTTTAAGTGTTCCTTACTAAGCATTAATTAAAATAGGCACAAGAACTCTTCCTTATTCCCATCTGAACGGGTTAGCCTTTAGGCTACAGTCATTCTTTTGAGCTTAGAATCATAGAACCACAGAATCAGTCAGGGTTGGAAGGGACCAGAAGGATCATCCAGTTCCGCCCCCCCTGCCATGGGCAGGGACACCCTACCCTAGATCAGGCTGCCCACAGCCTCATCCAGCCTGGCCTTAAACACCTCCAGGGATGGGGCCTGAACCACCTCCCCGCGGAACCCATGCCCGGCTCTCACCACTCTCAGCAGCATCTGCAGCACTGCTCAAAATCCAGAAACACTGCAGCAGCAGACTTCAGTACAAACCAGTGGTGTTCCTGAATGCCTTTGGAAACAGAACTTCGTATGGGCATAAAATTTCACAGATGGAAACTCAGGCACCTAACTATGTAGGAGCCTCCAGGAGCTGATGGCCAGTGTAGCAGGATGTCAGGTTTGGGGCTAATTACATCTTACATTAAATAGGAAGTACTATGTACCACAATCCTACTAACAGTCTAATCCTACAGCAACAAAACAAGAATCTGAAATCATTGTGGGTATTAGTAACTAGATATGTGTTCGCATTCACAGTTTTTAGTCTTTACTCTGAATTGTCAAAAATGAGAAAACACTCTTAAGCCTCCAGGCTGAGAAACAGTAATTTCTAAATAGAAAATAGCCAATCAGGATTTTTTTAAAAGGCATATTTAGTATAGAAATACTAGCTTTAATTACTACTTATTTCATCAAAATTTATATATATATTTATGAATATTATATCTTTTTACATATTTACTATTTATTTTATGTAAAAATCTGCTCAAACACAATGCCTGTTGATTTTTTTCCTTTCTCATGTCTTTTCAGAATGTTTGTTCAGAATGCAAATGTGGCTGCTTAGCATGAGGTTACGTTTCTGACACAGCTAGAGCAAGCAGCAAAATTTTTTTGTACCTATTTACCCAGCACAAGTGCCCAAACTTCGCAATATACAGAGGTTCCTCTCAAAAGAGAGTATCATACATGGTTAGTGTGAAGTACAAAAATCTCTGTACTGCAGAAGTGAATGAAAGCTTAGCTATTGATTTCAAGGGCAGCAGGGTTGCACAACTTCATTCTAGATGTCTTTTTGACTGGGTTCAATGCATAATGCCTCACCAATTTGTATTTTTCTCCCCACCCACCTTTCCACTGCCCTCATCCCTGCTTTTGCCCTCCAGAAGCCCAGGTGTGTGCTGTTGCCACAGCCCATTAACGTTGCTATCATATCAAACTCCCTGTTCATCTGTTATCTCCTGGACTCCAGGTACCCAGGTGTTGACTACTTTCTGCAATCCCAGTAGGTGCTGCAGTGACATTTGGTAGCATAGGCTACAAATTTTAACCCTTTCCTTCTTGAATTTCTTATACTATCCCCCCTGATTTTTAGTAGTCTTTTTGAGAAGAAAGAACTGACTCAAAAATGCCCTGGGGGTCTGGATCGATGAAAAGCTCAAGACGAGCTGGCAGTGTGAGTGCAGCCCAGACAGCAAGCGTGTGCTGGGCTGCATCAAGAGCAGTGTGGCCAGCAGGCCAAGGGAGGGAATTCTGCCTCTTTACTCTGCTTTCCTCAGACCCCACCTGGAGTACTGTGCGCAGTTCTGGAGCCCCCAGCACAAGAAGGACACTGAACTGATGGAGCAAGTTCAGAGGAGGCCACAAAGATGCTCAGAGGGCTGCAGCAGCTATGCAAGAGGACAGGCTGAGAGAGTTGGGGCTCTGCAGCCTGGAGAAGAGAAGGCTTCCAGGAGACCTTAGAGTAGCCTTCCAGTACCTGAAGGGGGCCTACAGGAAGGCTGGGGAGGGATTATTTACAAGGTCTTGCAATGACAGGATGGGAGGCAATGGGTTTAAACTGACAGATGGGAGATTGAAACTGGATGTTAGGAAGAAGTTCTTTGCAGTGAGGGTGGTGAGGCACAGGCACAGGTTGCCCAGGCAGGTTGTAGCTGCTCCCTCCCTGGAGGTGTTCAAGGCCAGGCTGGACGAGGCCTTGAGTGACCTGTACTAGTGGGAGATGTCCCTGCCTATGGCAGGGGGTTGGAACTGGATGATCTTTGAGGTCCCCTCCAACCTTACCATTCTATGACTCTACGATTCTATACCTGCCACCTGCTTCATACACAAATGTGTTCATCCAGCCAACTCATACAACTCTTAATCCCTGTCTCATAACACCTACAAACCTCTACCATCATCTCCATTTCTACATCATTGATTTCAATTTTTGTACAGTTTCAACCTGCTCCCCCCCTCTTTATGCTTTCCCCTTCAGCTGAGTCAAATGCCCAGCTCACAGTATTCAGCCTCCTCATGAACGAAGAGTATGATCTCATCAAAAACTTCTAAGCTGGGTCACCTGTGCTTGTATAACCACCTCTCTCACTTACCAACTTCTCACGGTAGTGATTTCATCATCTTAACCCACCTGCAACGTTCTTATGGTTACCATATGAAAGGACTTTTTAGCAGCACAAGTCACTCATCTCCCCACTGTTAGCAGACATTGTGATTTTAAATAGGAAAAAAACAACACCAAAGGACTAGAAAATTAAAATAAGATTATATTTTTAAGATATATTTTAAAAGTATATTTGTTAATAATAAAGGCAGGCAATTCATACATGGTTGTAAAAGGTTATTAGCATGAGCTAATAACCATACTGATTTCTTCACACAGTGAAGTCATCTAGCATAAACTGTGTGGTCTGTAATATAGAGATTCTGTAAATCTAGTCCCTGACCACTAAAAATATATTCCTCTGGCCTCCATTTTAAGATCTATTTTTTTGGTTAAGATGCCATCAGTTTTAAGTATCTCCAAACAAATTCTCCATCCCCTAAGTTCTTGGTGGAAGGTTAGAACGAAAAAGGCTACCTACTTTCCAAAAGATAAATTTCATTTTATCAGGTGAGAGTTAATAACATTCCTATAAAAAAACACTAGGGATTTTTATTATATCAATAATAATGCTCCTGGCGCTTTACTCTTTTGATCATTGTAACATGCATCTGGAAAGCTGCTTGGGTACAGAGATTCCTGGTTTATCCTTCACCATGAAGGTTAAATAAATGCAGACGTTCTTCAAAAATACACCTTTTTCTAATGATGAGCTTTGAAATCAGTTTATTTGCTTTCCCACACTGATTTCCAGAGACCCAAACCTAATATATTCCATTTGTAATAAGAGTGGTCCAGGTCAAACTGCCCTGCAGGCATCAGCTGTGACTGCATGACAGATATGCAAAAAATGCATAAATTTTTAAGCTCTGGGGCTATGGAATTCCCAAGATTCCTAAAATGCAGCAGCATTCACGTGAGTGCATTTTGATAGTTCACCAAACACTCATACACATTCATATTTGAGACAGTAGTGTGCCCAGGTGGGCAGGAGAGCCAATCGCATCCTGGCCTGGATCAGGAACAGTGTGGCCAGCAGGACAAGGGAGGTTATTCTGCCCCTGGACTCAGCACTGGTCAGGCCACACCTTGAGTGCTGTGTCCAGTTCTGGGCCCCTCAATTCAAGAGAGATGTTGAGGTAATGGAAGGTGGCCAGAGAAGGGCACCAAGGCTGGTGAGGGGCTGATTCTACGATTCTATGATTCTTCCCACAGCTGGACAGTGGACAGAGCCCATATGCCCAAGAACTCCTTACGGACACAAAAGGCACATTCAAAACAAGTATACGGTCACATATCTATAAAGAACTCAGGACAGGTGATGAGGACTTGATAGTATTGCTTATCCTCCCTTTCACCATAGTTAATGCTGGCCAGCATGGCGAGACACACATCTCTTAGTGAGTCTAAGGTGCATGTGTTTCAGTCAGCAAGAGCAAATTTGCTAGGAGAGCTGAAGCAAACAATGTCACCTTCCTCTCATGCATTGTTTTGATACATGAATTGTGCAAACTAACCATCTACACAGAAAAACTTAAAAAACTGTATCAGTCCTCCACTAATCAGGACATAGAACAATAGTACAAAAACCCCAAAATTTCTGTTGAAACTTCCAGATTTCAAGGGCGGGGGGGGGGTGGTTTGGGGTGTGGAAGAGAGAAGTTATTAAACATTACTAAGTTCTTCATTGAAATTAATCAATAAGCACAATAAGCAACGTGCTCCATAAAGTCAGTAACTACCTCCTGATTGTTACCCATGTTCTAAACAGGAGCATGTGCTTTAATTTTGCTTTGCAGCAAAGGAAAACTGCTGAAAGTTTTATTGTATTGTAGCCAGTCCAGAATATCTGAGAAACTCTGTGAATGCTGAGAAATAGTGAGGTTTCATGAGAATCAGCAGTGTATTTGCATACAACAGGCTTGCATGCAGGCTGCATACAGGCTGCATACAACAGGCTTGCATGCAGGCTGCATACAATACAATACCACATGTAAGATTGTCTGGGAAATTAGAGCTTCCAGAAATGTGTTCTATTTGTAAGGACATTTTGCTGCTGTTGAAAAATAATTTTAAAAGTTACATTTTTTTTTTTCCTTTCTAAATCAAAGTCCTCTCAGGCCAGGTGGTTTCTGAGATGATCACAGAATGATAGGTATTTGTATTTCTTGTGTTGTTTTAACTACTTAGAGCCATGCCATCCATCACGCTCCAAGAAAATTCAACCCCTTGCTCCCTGCACATCTCCTATTTACCTCTTTCAAGTCTTGGACAATGGCAGTGAGTCTTTCATTCTCTGCCTGAACATTGGTGACGACCGCCCTGCTCTGCTTCAGCTCGTTCTGCATCTCCAAAATCTTCCCCAGGTAATAAGCTTCTTTGGATGCAGACTCCTGGAGGAGAGTTTCCTCACGCGTTTCGCCATCTTCAGCTACCTTGCGGTGAATCGAGAAGGACTGCCCAAATGCCTGCAAGAGGAACATAGTACACAGCATAAAATTACTGAAGCCCTAGGAAACCTATCAAGCATAACAAGCAGCTGTGAAGCCAGCAGGGATGAAAACAGATCTGTGAAGCCAGCAGGGATGAAACAGATCTGTGAGTCCCAAACTCTGACCTAATAAATACTGCCTTAGTGACTTCAGAGCAGCTGAGGGCCACCATCTCGTTTAGCTGAAATGAAGCATCTTGGAGCTGTTCTCATTTGCAGTATGGATTTATGGCCCCTGTCCAGGCAACCTCCACTGAGATCAAGATGGTGCTGTGCTAACTAGCCATTAATTAGTGCCAGTGTTTAATGCTCCTGCATGTGGCCAGCTGATAATCCATCAATTCCTTTCTTCTCTAACTCTGCAAAACAAATGTGTGATTTGTTTTGTTCCAAAGAGCACAAATAGCTGTCAAAATCTTTCTAAGCTGCTTTCTATTCTTGGCATTGTTTTATTATAGGAGTTGACTTTACAGTATGGAAAAAGAGCTTCCCATAATTTGAAATTAAAATAAAAGAGCAGAGTATCAAGCAGTAGCCACCTATACCCCTGGTGAGCTAAACAGGTGACCCCTTCATTTCATTTGCACTCAGTGTTTTCTGTTTCTGCTGGAAAAGAAGCTAATTTTAATATTCAGGAAGTTTCTAAGCATACAGGTAATTTTCAGTAATTCTCTTATTACTGGTTGAAAGTAGGCAGTTTAATAAGGTAGTATTCCTCAGTAACAATTTGTGATGTTATTTTGGTCAGCTCTGCAGCAACCTGGAAGAAAGTAAAGTACAAGGCACTTTGTAGTAGTGCCTTTGTAGTAGAAGTGAAGGAGATGTCATTTAGCTATGAAAGATAGGGGGGAAATAATTGCAATAACACAATTCCCTAAAAATAACAGAACAGCAATAAATAATATATAAATTAAATGCAAATTAGTAGCACGGTCATACATAGAGTAAAATAAACACAAATCCTGCTTTGATTGTATTACCTTTATAAACAGACATTTGCTTGAAAATTACATGGCCTAATTCTAGAAAAAAAGCCCACAGAAGGCCTCTAATGTTAAGAATATTTAGCCTAACACAGGCAACAGCTCTCATACATCTTAACTTGAAGAGAATGTGTTTGAAAGACCATGGGGTTTTTTCTCCCCAATAGAGAAGGATATAAACCACGGTAACATATGTTCTATCAGTGGCAAATTCTCCCCAAAAGCCTAATTCCTACCCAGCTCTGTGAAACCACAAAGCAGAGTATACATTTGTAGCCACTGCAAGCAGTGGTCTCCTTTGCCTTCCCATCAAAAATAACTACTTTCCAACTGAAATCCATTGTTTTACTGCTGCTATTTACAGCCTTGCAGAACCCGTTCTAAGCTTTACCGGCACTAGAACCGAAGAAGCCCCTTAAAAGCTAAAAAAAAAGGTTTTGAGCAGGGTTTTCCTTTGAAGTTTCTAAGTCTACTGCACTTAGAGAAAGCTGTGAACTCAGCATTACCAGATTCTAAAAATATCCAGTAATGTATTAATCCAGTTGTCTTCTCCAAAGACTCCAAGACACAGAAATAGCAAGCATCAGCAACTTGCCAAATAGGCTTTTCCAAATAACAGTTCAGTTTAATGAAACTCTTAGGTACTGATTCAGTCACAATATCTGTGAAACCAAGAAGACTGTCATAGGAACATAACCAGCACATTGTATCTTACTCTTCATGCTTCTATTCAGTGGCCCATTGGTCCTAATTGGTGACCAATCTAATCATGACCCTATAAGACAAATGTAAATGCCATGTATCCAGGGGGAAAAATCAAAACAAGGTATGGAAGGGCTGGAGAAGCTCATGAAGGAATGGGAGCTGGAGCCTCTTCTAACCAAGGCACTATAGTTAAAGCACCATGAGCAAATGACAATGGAGAATGATGATGACCTTCCAGGTGCCTACTGTATTTTCCTCAAATGTGCTTCAAAAGTGCATTTTAGCATCTGTGATGTTTGAGAATGGCTATGAGTATAGATTCTGGGGAGCGTGCATAACATAACAGAAAATTATTGTGTACATTGCCTTGTACCTTTTGTCTACAGAAAACATAAGAAAAAAAATATTTTTCCCCCTATGAAACCAAATTTGAACAGTACTGTACATTATGCTATCCAGTTTTTGTCTTAATCTGATATCATATGTGACAAGCCAAGGGAAGGGAAGAAAGGAAGCCTACTTCTCTTTCCATATGTGTCAGACACTGAGATAAACAATATGTCCCAACATCTCAGAAAAGAAAAAAATAAATAAAAATGTTTTGAGCTAAATTTCTGAGAAATGCTAAGCAAACACCCTGTTGTACTCACTGCCCCAAAATTCCCCTTTTGCATGAGCTCAGACCCCCGAGAGCACCCCACTATGCAACGCCTGGATGAGTACTGATTCAGTCACAATATCTGTGAAACCAAGAAGACTGTCACAGGAGCACTACCAATACATTATATCTTACTCTACACTCTTCCATTCAGTGGCTCACTGGTCCTAATTTAGACTGAACAATCTAAACAAGACCCTACAAGACAAATGTAAATGCAACATATCCTGGGGAAAAAATCCAAACACGGTAGAACAGCAGGTAGGAAGGGCTGGAAAAGCTCATGAAGGAATAAGAGCAACCAGGGAATGCAGAGCGAGCTTGTGCATGCTACCATGGGAGCACCTGCCTGACTGCTCAACTCACATGGACTGTAAGGCCACCATTCTGGACCACCAAACTTGGATCTGAGCTCTTGTCACCTAACACACATAGGAGGTGAAGGCCTCCTGTTGTGACAGGCGATGTTGATTCTGAGCCAACTGCAGTCTAGTCAAAAGGACTTTACGGATGCTGAATGACTCCAGGGTGACCTCTCTTCTCTTTGTGTGGGGGTATTTCTCTCTTTCTTTTTTCTCCCTCCCACCTCTCTTACTTCCTCCCTCTCCCTATCCCTATCCTTGTGTAAGTCATGTGAATGCAATAAAGCCAGCCTAGGCATTTGACACCGTTTGTGCCTTCATTCTGTGCCCAAGAATTCAAACCTCCCACACCCGAGATTCCTCCGGACTGGGACAATATGGAAGAAAACCGTGCAGATCCATACAGAAGATGAATACAAGGTCTCTTTTAATTAAAAAGCAACCAAAAAATCCTGCTTCTGTGTTTCATGGCCTGTATAGAACAAAAGTTTAAATTCTCCAGGCATATCCATTTAAGCCCTTCTATAAGATCACTTTCAAATAAGCCATAAGTCAGTATTTTTCAGCTGGTAGCCAGACATTTGATCTATTTTGATTTTATACCTTCACTTGTTTAGAAAAACCTACAACCTTGCAATGCTATAAACATTTCAAACAACTGTGCTGACTGAAGGTATCTCAACAGTGGAAAAACTCAGTTACCTTTAAAACTCAGATGAGCCAACTTTATAGCAGGCATAACAGTTGTGTCCCAACGGCAACCTGTTTCCAGGCCTGGGCATGACAATAAGCTTCACACCACTGCTTCACACAAACAAGCCCCTTCAGGTTTTGCAATGACCTCCTGAATATATTGGACAGTATATGGATGGCCTGGCCCATAGTTCATAAAAAGATGCACAGTTGTGGTGCTGAAGGATATGATTTAGCATCGGACTTTGTAAGAGTTAGTTAATGGTTGGTGCCGATGGTCCCAAAGGTCTTTTCCAACCAAAATAATTCTGTGAATAAATTTTGGTAGTGTCTAATGCATACAGGCACTGGGAACTGTAAAAGCAACCCAGCCTTGGATGGTATTGAGGACATATTTAAGCAGAGACGAGCCATGGGAAGCTGTGGAAATAGCTTAGACTGAATTGTCCATAAGACTGTCGTGGTAGGCCTAGGCAAGCCAAATTGGGTTTATACCTTTCCTGGCTTGCCCAGACATATTTTTCTGCTTTCCTCGTGCTGTTTTGGGGGAGAGCAACGGCGGGAAAAGGGACAAAGGGCCTGGCGCCACTGAGTCTGGGG